>JAILYB010000305.1:0-141052 GCA_021437785.1 Rhodomyrtus psidioides
TATCGTTTCAAAGGAAGCATGTAGCCGAACACTACTAGCAGGAAACGCGTCGAATTTGCAAAAATGCCTATAAGGATGGTACCAAGACGAAATATGAAGCCTAGGAGTGTTTGATTTAGCAGAAAGTGATGAGCCGTGTGGGGGATTGGGATTGAATCGAAACTCGGGAAGGGCAGGGCAGGGGGCAATCCCGTAAATCTGAGGACTGAGACAAATAGCTGTTGATCCATGGCTTGGTCGCTCTAATGGGAAGCTTATCTAATAGTAATTGACCTGCCATTTCCAAGCTTCTCTATCTCTCTCTCTCTCTCTCTCTCTCTCTCTTTCTGTGTCTCTACCGTCCGATTCACCTCCTTCTCCGGTTCCCTATATAAACCGTCTCTTCCCCACCCCGTTCCTCTCGCCAAAGCCCATTGCATTCTCCTTCAATCTTGAGATTTCTCTCTGTTGCTTCCTTCCTCCATTGTTTGCGCTCTCTTCCCGTTTTTCCGTCCTTCTTCTTCTTTGACTTGAATTCGACCATGAACGCCCTCGCCGCGACGAACCGCAACTTCCGCCACGCGGCTCGCATTCTCGGGCTCGATTCTAAGCTCGAGCAAAGTCTCTTGATCCCGTTTAGGGAGATCAAGGTTCCTTCTTTTTCTTCTGCCTCTCTCTCTTTCCTTTCCTTTTTTGTTGCCCAGTTCACTTTTTCTGTTTCTTTTCCTTTTTTCCTTTTTTGCGTGTGTGTTCTTGAGAATGCCACTAAGTGGGAATGCGTCCGGTTCTGATCAGGTGGAGTGCACGATTCCCAAGGACGACGGGAGCCTGGTGTCTTACGTCGGGTTCAGGGTACAACACGACAATTCGCGCGGTCCCATGAAAGGCGGGATCAGATATCATCCTGAGGTACTGCCCAAATGAAGTCTCTCTCTGCTCTTTCGTTGACTTTTTGACTTTCTCGTTCCGTCTCGCTCTCGCGAGTTAGTTCGTTCGTTTCGCCGGAGATTGTGACTCTGTAATGGAGTGTTGGCTCTTTTTCTTGCCTATTTGTCTGTGTAATCAATTTGGATTTCAGGTTGAGCTCGATGATCGTTTGTCTCGTTGCTGTCGTTTCTCGTTCGTCTTTTCTTTGTAAGTAAGTTAGGTCGAACCCCTTTCTCGTTGTAGGGCCCGATCAAATGTGTTCTCCCGGTTGACGTTTTCGGGTCGTTCGCGGTCATTTCATGGCAAATAGGCATCGTAATCAGGACTTCTCCGGGTTATCCTAGAAATGTGGTTTAACCTGATCCTAATTCACTTAAGAGAGGGTTAATCAAGAATGGTACTCGATAAGCTGTGAGAAGGAAGAACAGCTGCACTCATGAGTGATCAAGCATCATCGAGAATTTCGATACTCTCTGTTTTTTTTTTTTTTTAAAGAGGACAGCCTTAGTTTAATTCAAGGAATATGTTCCTCTATGTCTCTTTTGGCGGTGGCTTCATATGGATTTTCATGTTATTTTAAAGAATCATGACAGCTTCTAATTACTTGTTTCTTCTTCCTGTTCTTTGATTTGCATATATTCTGAATCCATCTGTTTCTAAATGCCCTGCGTGTTCTGGTAACTTTTCGGATGCCCATCATCCATCTTAATTAGGTTTATTACTTAATTGGGGAAACCTTGGCAGCCGATGAAGTGTTAATCCTAGAGATTTCCACAAACTACCCTCACGGTTTACTTGACAAATGCGCTTCGCAGTTACTTAGCTCTCTTGTGCTGGATGCGAGCGTCTCCAGCATGTCGAGTTGCGCAGTGCTGATCTCATTAGGTTTGAAACCTGTAGTTAACTGTCCTTGATGATATTTGAAAGGTTGACCCTGATGAAGTAAATGCCCTGGCCCAGTTGATGACCTGGAAGACAGCTGTAGCAGATATTCCATACGGAGGTGCAAAGGGTGGGATTGGATGCAATCCTAGGGATTTAACTAAGAGTGAGTTGGAACGGCTAACCCGTGTGTTCACTCAGAAGATTCATGACCTCATTGGAATCCACACTGATGTTCCCGCTCCTGACATGGGAACGAATGCTCAGGTTTGGTTCCTTCTTCATGCGTCATCACTTCTCCGCTTATGACATTATACCATTTTAATTTAGTTGGTTTAAAGTAATGACATATGAGAACATGCAGACTATGGCGTGGATTTTGGACGAGTACTCAAAATTTCACGGTCACTCACCGGCTGTTGTGACAGGAAAACCAATTGTAAGAATTCGAAACTGATGGAATTTATTCGAGGTTGATTATTTCTTGATAAGGGAGAACTTTACGGCAGAACTCTTTCTCACCCATCCGAGTTTGATTCTCAGGATCTTGGTGGATCGCTAGGCCGGGAGGCTGCTACTGGCCGTGGCGTTGTTTTTGGTACGGAAGCTTTGCTAGCTGAGCATGGGAAGTCCATCAACAATATGACATTTGTTATTCAGGTGACTAGTCATTATTCATTTACTTCCCTGCATATGCTTAAAATATCCTTGGTCTCTACTCTTGATTTTGATGTCTCCTTTGCACACTATATACCTAGGGATTTGGAAATGTGGGGTCCTGGGCGGCAAAGCTGATTCATGAGAGAGGTGGTAAGATTATAGCAGTCAGTGACGTCACCCGGTGCAATTAGAAATCCGAATGGTATCATATTCCTGAATTGCTCCAGCACAAAGAAACCACTGGCAGTCTGAAAGATTTCCAAGGTGGAGACTCCATGAATCCTGATGAACTGCTTGTACATGAATGTGATGTTCTCATCCCTTGCGCTTTAGGGGGAGTTCTGAACAGGTGTGCTACTTCTCTTAGTGAAACTGTTCTGTACTCTATAATGATTTTGCAAATTAAAAAGGTTTGTCATATGCTGTTGATTTGGCTATTTGTTAAGTACAGGGAGTGTTTTGACAAACTCTGACCTATTTCCTTGTGTATTAATTCAATTTGTAGGAATAACGCAGCAGATGTAAAGGCCAAGTTCATAATTGAGGCGGCCAACCATCCTACTGATCCAGAAGCAGATGAGGTACAATTCAGTTCATTCTTCACTTTAAGATTTCGGTGTGGGAAATCTCTAATGATTTTGATTTTATTGGAACTTATCAATGCAGATATTATCGAAGAAAGGAGTTGTGATTCTCCCTGATATATATGCAAATGCTGGGGGAGTTACTGTTAGCTACTTTGAGTGGGTTCAGGTAAAAGATAATTCTGGATCACGTCCGTCTTTTATGTTCCGACCTCCATAGATAAGTAGTTAGATCTCCTCTGAAACCTAAAATAAGATTGGCAAGTATTTTGTCAACCTTATTTCATATGAAAGGGTGGCAACAGAATAAGAGTGCTGCTCGCTGCATTTAATTTGTTTCACCTTATTTCCTAGGGTTAGAAGTGAGAATTTCTTATGGATTGTTATTTCAAATTTGTGCAAATTTCTTGCTCTGGCAATTAGATCCTAAAAGATGCTTTTTGAAATTTCTTTCCTCATCTGAATCGGGATAATCTTGCTTTTATCTTATGTATCTTTGGGGGTTCATCGACCGCCGACCCCAACTAGTTTGAGATAAAGGTGTTGTTGATGTTGATGTTGATCTGAATCGGGATAATGCTGACCATTTAAGAATTGTCAGTCCGCAAAGAGACTTCATGGAAAACATTCACAATATCACTCACGTAGTCTTTCAAGTTTTGATGAAATCTGGGTCACTTGAGTAGCTTATTTTTTTTACATGCAGAACATTCAGGGTTTCATGTGGGATGAAGATAAGGTGAACAGCGAGCTTCAGAGATACATGACTCGAGCATTCCACAACATCAAGAACATGTGCCAGGCTCACAACTGCAACTTGAGGATGGGTGCCTTCACTCTTGGGGTGAACAGGGTTGCCCGAGCCACCCTTTTAAGGGGTTGGGAAGCATAGTTTTCTTCATTGTTTGTTCGCATCTCTGTTCTTCAGTAACATTTTGTGGAGACATCCCAGCAATGGCAGCATCTGGAAATCACAGCTGACCGGAGCCACTTTCACCAGCCAAGAAGGGCCCTTTTTTTCTCTATTTTCATGTAGCTTTCGTTTTCCCCCCCCTCATAACCTTTTGTATTCGCTGGCGGGCATCACTCCATTGGATGCTTGCGACATTTTGTTCGAGAAATAAGAAGAGTATGATGAGCATGAGCTGATATCAGAGTGGCACCATTTTCATTCAAAAAAAAAAACCATTTATGCATATCAACTTGCTTGCCAAGTTTGAAGATCCATGAGACTCAGCATTCCTACCGATCTCAATCATACTGCTTGAGCTATGACGACACGTATTGCTTTTCAAATCAGTGGACCATAATATCCCCAAAGATACCAGTTGCTGTCAAACTCCTCTATAATCTCTTGGCTATTGATTATGGTGCAATCTATAGTGTCTTGGTGGCAGCCCGGGAGACAATACCAAACAAACTTGGGATAAGAAGGTTAAAGGGAAAGAGAAGGAAAGAAGAAAAGAAAAGGCAGGGGAGATCAGGATTGTATAGCTTTGCCCATGACTGTACTGACACAAGCAGCAGTTGGAAGATAATCTTGTTTATTTTCAGCATAGGCCTCATTACATGCTTCTTAGCCAGTGAAGTGGTAAAAGAGAGAGTCAACGAAACAAGAGACAAAAACGAAGGAACAACCATCTTAGCTCTCGATAGCCATGGCTTTTTCCATTGCCATTTCTGCATCACTGCACGGAGCTTGTAGCTTGAATCATGTCCCAAGGAGACAGCGACTTGGGCGCTCTGTGGGGACGAAGCAAGCAACCAATGTGGTTACCGTGGGTGTGGAAGGTCAGGCGAAAGGGCTCATGCTCAATATTGCTGAACATAAGGATAATGCAGCTTTAGGAGAAGATAGATTCAAGGTTGCTGGGGATAAATCAGAGGAGGGTCAGTCTTTAGAATCCTCCTCTATCAAATTCAAGGACGAGCGATGGAAGAACGGCTCCTGGGATCTGAACATGTTTGTCAAGGGGGGAAAGATGGACTGGGACGGAGTCATCGTTGCTGGTGAGAGCGAATTGAATCCACTCTACTTTTTCCTTCGGTCAGAATGCTAATTAACAAAGTACTGAGCTCCTCAAGATTGGGCGTGCTCATTAGAAAAGCAGTTATTGTTAAGCTATCAGTGTATTTCCTGCATAATTGGATGTTCATGTTTCACTTCACAGAAGCAAGGAGGAGGAGGTTTCTTGAAGTGTATCCAGAAGCCGCGACGAATGAATATCCCGTGGTGTTCAGGAGCTCCATAATACCATGGTGGGCATGGATCCGCAGGTCCCATCTCCCCGAAGCCGAGCTTTTGAATGGTTTGAATAACATCCTCACACAACAAATGTTTGATTGCGATTCTCTCCTGAGTTCATGTAAGCTCACTTATGGCTGGGAATAATCTCCGACTCTACACAGGTCGAGCTGCGATGCTCGGGTTTTTCACAGCTTACGTGGTGGACGCCTTGACGGGGATGGGGGTGGTAGGCCAGACGGGCAACGTCCTGTGCAAGGCAGGACTGTTTGCGACCGTGGTTGCGGTGCTGTTCTTCAGGCGAAACCAAGACATGGAAACGTTGAGGAAGCTCGCGGATGAGGCCACTTTCTACAACAAGCAATGGCGAGCTTCATGGGAAGATCAAGCTGGAAGTACAAGTGGTTCAGATTCTTCAGCAGGGAAGATGTGACGGCAGGGTTTGCAGATGTTTGGACTAGCGTTTCGGACCTCTTTGGTTTTGTAACCGAAACAAAGTCTTTTTTAGCTTTCTTTTGAAGAAGAATGCCCCGCCACTCCCAATGGCAGAGTACACAACAAGGGTAATCAAATGAAACTGACATTGCTGGCTCTTGCTGATCTCACCTATTATTTGAATAATGATTCTTCTTCTTTTTTACACGAGTAAATTTAAAAATATTAACGATGCTAGATAATGCCGGTAATATAAGCTACGATTGACATTAATGAGTTCATCGAAGAATCCAATAAGAAAATGGCGCATCATCGCATGCAAAACATCAACAAAAAGAAATAGAACTTTTGAAGAATGGTGCTCCGGTCACTCCCTATGCTCGAGTACACAACGACATTGACGGTTCATGTTGATTTCACCCATAATTCGAATAACGATTCTTCTTTTTAGGGGGGGGGGGCATAATTCGAAGAATATTAACGATAATATGATGCTGTGATTTATATTAATGGGGGTCACCGAAGGATCTAACAAAAATACGTCGCATCATCGCGCGAAACACCAACGATGAGAACTAGAAATATAGATTTGGACCGAGATTTTGGGGGGTCGAGCTTTGATGCAAACAGGTGGTGATCATCACATCACATCACATCACATCAGCCAATCCTGCTCGGCCAATAAAAGAGGCCGCCGGCGCGTCGCAGCGGACACACACATAGCCCTCCTTTCCTCATCTTCTAAGCCAAACCACCAATTGTATTTTAGAACGTAACAGAAGGAAAACTCCAAAAGCGGACGCAAACCTTGGACGTTCGCTTCATCGACCCCTCCCTCTCTCTCTTTGTGCGCGATAAAAGCATGAGCGCATTGGGTGGACTCGACTTGTTCCACTCCCGATTCGCAGATGCCAAATCCTTCTCTCCCCTCCCCTGCTAAACCCCAATGCACTCCCTCTCCGACCCCTTCCCCTCTCCGCCTTCTCCTCCCCCTCCCGGCGACAGCTCCCATGCCGAGCGCCGCCTCAGGGAGGCCGAGGACCGCCTCCGCGATGCCATTCAGGAGCTCCAGCGCCGCCAGCGCAGGGCCGCCGCTTGCTGCGGCGGTGGCGCTGGCGCCGGCTGCGGCGGCCTCCTCCCCCCGCACCCTCCCTGCCACCATTCTCCCGACGAGTCTTGCGTCGCCAACGCGATCGGCAACCTCTGCCAGAGCTTCCTCCTCTCCTACGGCGTTAGGGTTGGGATCGGCATCTTGCTTCGCGCTTTCAAGCTTGCCAAGGGACAGTCTTATTCCTCGCTTCTCGATCTCAAGGTTACGATCCGATTCCTGGTTAAGTCGTCACCCGCCTGCCTACACATAGTTCCCCGTGGCTGTTAGGATTCAGTTCCAGCTTAATTTTGACAGGAAATGGTTGTTCGGATTACTAATACTTGATCATGTGTTTTATTTTCGTTTTGATTAAGGCATCTCGTTAATTATATTCGTGAATGTGCTTCTACTAGTGCTAGTGGTTTTAGATCCGGAGGGATACCACCATGCAAGTATGTACTACTGCCTAGTTGGCCGAGACGATGGCTAATATCTCTTGCCCTCGAAACATGAAGAAGCCTCCATTTCCCATCCAAAACTGATGCAGTTTGTTTGTTTGTTTTTTTTTTTTACTGATGCAGTTTGTTGTTATAGCATCATTGTGTTAATTGTAGTGGAATTCTACTTGAGTTATATGGTAATATCGTTTTATGGATGCGAGCCTTTACTCTTCTTAGGATTACAGAATCTTGTCTTCTGAGAGACAAGAACATGGCATACTGAGTGGCGCAGAAAAATCCAACTTGAGCATTGACATGTTATATATGATCCACTGGTTAAACCATGGTCCTTTTTAGGTACATATGTTTCCTTTGGACTACATCAAGCGATTTCCAAAACATTGACCTCACCAGTATCAGCATTCTGGATGACTGGCATATTCCCATTAGGGATACTAGACAACTTGGTGATTTATAAACAGTCAGTACCCCTCTTGCTTACTTCGGATCGAAGTACCTTCCACAGTGGCAAATTTATTTAGGTCTTTTGTTGCAAAACTTGAGTTTACACTGATATTGCTTTTTTTATGGAAAGATGAGGACTATTATCCGTAAATCTTGACTTGAGAACTTTGACATGTTGTGTTTGTTATCGTCATCTGCTAGCTTTAACTTATGGGCTTTTTTTATGCCACACTGCCACCTGGCTGAAACTTTTCTTTATCCAGTCTCTTGGAGAGTCTCTTCTCCTCCCTTATCTACTATTTGCACTAGTTTTGTCTCTTTGACATATCCATGTGATGGTACCAATATTTTTTACATGCTTACAGACTCGCTGTTGATTTATGAACTTTTTGGCAGCAACTTGTTTCCGAGAAAGATCTGATAGTAAGAGAAGAAGCATGTCGAGTTGGTCTGCTTTTTGGTGGGTTTACCGGTTCTTATCACGCTCTTCGGTGTCTGTTTAGAAAGTTGAGAAGGAAAGAGACACCTTTGAATGTGTAAGTTTGCAATTTATGTACTCTGTTTCTTGAAGGTTTGAACCTATTTAGGCACAATAGAGCCAGTTCCTTATTTGTAACATTGTTTGAGGGCATGATGGAACAGAGTTTTATCAGGTTCAATTGCGGGTTTGTCTATCTTAGCATTGGATGATTCAAACCGCAGGCGTACACTTGCTCTCTATCTTCTGGCCAGGGTTGCCCAAGTACGTAATAGATTAATATACTGTCTATGCCTTAGAATTCTTTTGGTGTCAGCCGTCCATTCTTTTATCTTGTACGTTTGATGGAATATCTGATGTTTAAATTCGACATCAGTGTGCTTATAATTCTGCAAAGTCTAAGAACAAGTTCCATTTCTGGGGAAGCCACTGGAGACATGGAGATTCTTTGCTTTTCTCCCTAGCATGCGCCCAGGTAATAAAATGTCAAGTTTTTCATCACATTGTTACTTGTACCACGATGAAATGAATGTGCTACATCTTAGTATGTAGTGTGTTATGCTTTTCCTGTCATTTTCATTGAAAATTGACGCTGTTACGATGCGACTTGAGGTGTAATCAGGAAGTATGTAAGCTTCCTGAAGCTTTGTCTGATCCATGGTGATTTGTTATTTTTTTACAATTTATTTATTCGATACAAATTGCTGAAGAATCTCGATGAGTTCTAACATGCACGGCTCATCAAATACGGTTGTCTCAAACAGGCTAAAAGCCTTAAAATCCTGATTGGATGTGATCATGATTTATGATATATCTGCATTATGAATGGCCAATCTTGTTAGTGTCTTTTAATTACCTTCAATAATAAGTGACTACGTACTTGAAGAAGTTCCCAGTATCCAATACTAAACATTTGTGCTGATAGATTTCACTTGTTAAAGAAAAAGCACATAGAATCGACAAGATAGTTTTCTTATACAAGCAGATGCCATCCCTTGACTACTTTTCAAGGTTCTGTCATGGTGTTGGACTTCATTCTTGGTTTGTTTCTCCTTTTTCATTGACTTTTTATAACTTATTTTAGGTAATGTATGCCTTCATAATGCACCCAGAAAGCTTGCCGAAATCATATCAAGATTTTATTCAGAAGACCGGGCCAGTTGCACAGCCTGTGTACAGAGCTGTAAGGGATAATTGTAGGGGTTCGCCATTGGACATTGCCTCATTGTCGACATACTTGGCTAAAAAGGGAGTGTCCAATCATGTAAAGTTGGAAGAGTTCGCCTCAATAATTCCATGCTCCATAATTCATCCACACACGAACTCCTGTTTGGTTCACAATGTGAATGCAAGTTCAGCTACTTTTAGGAAGACATTTCCGCTTTACTTCTCATTAACGTTCGTGCCATTTGTCGTCCTCCACCTGCAAAAGGTACAACTTCCTCTCCTAGCTGATTCGGTCATTACTTCTTTACTCCGGTTTCTTATTACTTGTTGAATGTCTGGAACCATTTCCAACTCATTAAACAGTTCAAACTAAAAATCGAAGGCACGATTTAGTACTCTTATTTCTATCCCTTTTTCCTCTTATCTATTAGTTTAATGCTTATCATCATCGGAATGGTTAGGTTACTGTTTCCATGGCCTTAAAATTATATTGAGATGCAATTTTTGGAAGGTAAAATTGTTTGTTCTGTATTCCTATACCACCAACTTTTTATGTGACTTATATGATCAAAATTTAGTACTAATCCAAAATTTGGATGAATCTGATGGTTATCATCATCAAGATGATTAGGCCAGCTACTGTTTCCTTGGCCTTAACATGATAATGTTATGCAGCTTTTGGAAGTTAAAATTGTTTATTCTGTATTTCTTTATCAGCAAAGGTTTATGTGACATTTTAGGACGAACATTCTGTTTCTTCTAAAATTTCTTCTTCTTTTTTTAACGAAATCTAGTTCATGGATTCACCTGCTCGTACCTGTTGGCTAGCTCTTAAAGGTGCTGTTCGGTCAACGGCTTTTTTGTCTGCTTTTGTTGGAATTTTTCAGGTAGGTTTTCGCTTATATATTTTGTAACATTTTTTCTAACTTGGAAAGAATGTTCTAATAAATGTTTAATGGTGCAAGGGAGTCATATGTTTACATAGGAAGATCGCATCAAAGGACCACAAGCTTGTGTATTGGCTTGCTGGTGGAACTTCTGCTCTTTCTGTTCTGCTGGAGAAAAAAGCTAGGCGTAGTGAACTTGCTTTGTATGTACTGCCACGTGCTGGAGATTCTTTATGGTATATCTTAATAAACCGCCATCTGGTTCCTCATATCAAGAATGCTGAGGTATCTCCTGTTTATGTAAGCTGTATGTAGTACTTCTTAGCAGGTGTCAACATAAACTTATCAGGTGCAGAAAAGTATCTAACAGTGCTTGATATGAAACTGGAATGGACTAATATCCCATTATTTAGAGAGTTGCATTTCTGCTTTCTCCTTCTGCTTCTTATGAATCTTTAGAAGGAAATCGTTACGAATTGATTCCCGTTTCATGACTTCTGCAGGTGGCTTTGTTCTGTGCTTGTATGGGAGGAGTAATGTACTACTTGGAACATGAGCCAGACACCATGGCTCCATTCCTTAGGGGCCTCATTCGCCGTTTTCTGGCTAGCAGAATTAGTAATCCAGGCCCCTCGTCGAGTCGGAGTGCTTCCTACACTTATTTGCAAACTCTTGATGCAATCCAGAAGCCGAAATTGCTAGAAATTCGAGAGGGTGAAGCTTCATCTTCTGAGAAATACAATCTCGAATCCATTCCAGGGCTATAAACCACATTTTTTGGTCCTTTGCCCAGTTTTATTGAATCATAAACCGTCTGGTTTGGTTCACCTGGCTCTGAAATTTGCATAACACAGTCGAGCACAAAGAACGGTGACCAAAAATTCTTTCCCTGATCTTGGGGCTTATTATGTTGGAGTTCTAGTTCCTCTGATTTGGGATACTCATTGGACAATTGTAGTATTAAATTAAAGTAAGCAATCCGTCCCTGGAAGGGAAGTTCAAAGGAATAATGTTGCTACGCTTTGCTGGAGCTGGTTCTTTTTTTCAGATAAATACAAGTAGGCTCTTCTAACTATTCTTTGATGATGTAGTAGCCTATGCTTCCCGAATGATTTTTTCTTTGGGTCGGAAGACTTCTGACATTGTTGTATCTTACTCACTTGTTAATAATTTTTTTCATAATGGAGAAGTTAGTTTTCTGTTAGCCAAAAAAGGGGCAATTAGATTTATCTTCGTAAACCATTTATCATAACTTAGTGCAGCCCGTAAATCCATGGCACTGCTTTTTCATGAAGTAGCATGTCCAATTCAACATTGCTTCACTCGTCTAGAACCTTACATATTTTGTATGTTTTGTGACCAATCTTACACTCAATCCCACTAAATTTACTGGTGAAGATACATTTCGGTGATAGTTTCCCAAAGTTTGCGCTCCTCTTCATCTCTTCAACTGCTTTCTTCAACGACTGACGGATGTTGCCCAAGGCCCAAGCTAAAGATATATGAGGGCGAGGATCCTGTTTGATTGTTGCAATCACATATCAATTCAAGCCATCTCTATATAAGCATGGCATTGCAACTTTATTTAAAAGAACGGAAAAGGACTGAAAAGACAAATCAGAATTAACCTAACCTTGTAAAACTCAGGAAGATTGTGTCGCCTATAAACGTCATTGACAACTTGTATTTGCTTTGTAATCTGAAATGCAAGTCAAAGGAAGCTTACAATCAGCGAACGTAATATTCTCTGCTACTTATGATTCTCCCTCCATAAACACAGGGATGAAAAGGAAAGCTAGTCAGGAAGACAAGTTATTGAGAATGCTCAGCTGCAGAACTGCCTGTGATGCTTCCAAAGATGCAAAGTTAGTGACAAAGTTGAGACCTCATCGCACAACCGACACGAGTAATAGTACAACCTAGTAGATGGTTATAACTTCATCTTACACACATTCAGCCATCATTTCCGCGTGGAAAACTAGAACTCGCGCCAGAAGAAGAAAAACAATTGAAGGAAGTATCAGCAAAAGAAGTGCAGAGCAAGAAAATCCAATACAAAAACACAGAAAGGTAAGGTATTATAACGTTTTCATGAGAGGACAAGTGGAACGAACATGTTCCTGATTCAAGCACTTGGCCAACAGAGTTTACTCGATGGAACAAAGCTACTTGAGAGCTCATGCTCTTACCCATGGCAGCTGTCAGCACATTTGCGTCCATGGGTACCTGTAGCCAATGAAGTTATGCACGACCATTGATGCTAAATTCGTAGAATGTACTACTCAAGGGCCAGCAGGAACTCTTGGAAGTAGCATCCTAGCATTCAAGACTAAATGCGCCGCCAGCGTACTCAAAAGCACAGGAACCTGAGATTTTCTGGAGTTGCAAGCGGAAAGGATTCGGTGCTAGATACAGAGAAACAATCTGTGGGGAACGCTGACCAACATACCTCAGCTAATCCTCGGTTCATGACTTCGAGCGAAAGGAAAGATCTTGTGCTGTCATCGTTGACGAATACTTCCCATTTATCAAAATCAATCCGATACCTGCTTCACAAGAAAAGGGAAGTCTCATATAAACATGGAACAAAAGAGAACTATCAAGTAAGAATCGCGGAATCACCTCATAGAATGTAAGAAGAAATCAGCAGAAGAGGGTGGGACAAAGAGCGAAGGGCGTACGGTTTGTGAAACTGGAGCTTCTGGCGAAGCATGGAAACCATGGAGTCGATCTGGTGGACTCGGATAGGCACAGTCCTGCCCAAACTGATGTGGAATTCCCTCCCCACAGCAACTTGCTCGAGCTTCTGATCATCTCGGCACAGAGACTCAAGTGGCACGTCTGCATCAACCACAAAAAGACCAGGAACCACAGACGCAACTTTCTTCAAGAAGAGGGCGATTTCCTTTCTTTGCGGAACCGATATATGAACTGCCATCAGTTGATTTGCAAAAAGGAAAAGGAAAACATCTCAGCCTAAAGGAAAATATGCAGCAACCCCAGAGAGAGAGAGAGGGAATGGAGAATGACCGGGGATATAAACGTGGAGGGCGTAATTGCCTTCGACGTGCGGGAAGCTCCGGACTCGACTCGGCTGACCGGCTGGGAAGGAATCTGAGGTGAGATGAGCCAAAGAATCATATTATCAAACAGGTGGTGGGCAAAAATGAGAGACGAGATATGAGTTGACTTACCGAGGGAATTGGGAGGGGTGAGGAGGGTGAGAGGGGGCGGGGGTAGACCAGGAGAAGGTAGAGGCGGGAGGCGGGCGTGGGAGCGGGAGCGGGAGCCGGAGCCGGAGCCGGAGCCGAAGCCGGAGTCGGAGTCGGAGTCGTCTCCGTAAGTGTCTCTCAGTAGCTCCATTTTCTGTTGGCGACGCCGGTGCTGAGACGCCCTCCCTCTCTTCTCCATCTGAAATTGAATTAGCACTCTCACTATATGTTTTTGTGTTTTGTGTTTTAGTTTGTCCGTCTCTTTCATATTAACTTCAGTTATCAAAATTTTTTTGTTCGAAATGATCGAATTGATTAGCCCTGAAAAGTCCAGTTATCTCTAATCTTACATTTGATAGGCGGGATAAAATCTTGTCTTATCTTGTATTTAGTGCCTCAGACATGATAAAATTGAATATAATCTGAATAAAAATATCCCATAAATGAGGTGAAACAAAGGTGAATAAATTTCTTGCATTAAAATATTTTTCTCTATTAGTGAAATTATTAAATTAGTAAAAGTAAAATATAGTCAAATATAAGTAATATTTGTGTTCTAATATAAAAAAAAATCAAATATCAAAAAGAAAAAAATAACAACAATTTCCTTTTAAATTGTCTCCTTGTTTTTATATATTTGAATTTAGTTCTATTCTGTAATATATATTTATTACATATTTCGGGTTTATTAATATAGTTTATTGTTTACTAATAAAAAAAATTGAGGAACAATGGATGGGAATAAAAGAGAAGTAAAAATAAATGAAATGAAAAAAGAGATAAAAAATTTAAAAAAATTAAGAAAATAAAAATGAAGTAGATGGACCCAAATTTTAAATGAATAGATTCAAACTTGAAAATAATCTTTCTAATTCTCGAAGAATAAGAGACACTAGAAAAGACAAATTTTTGCTATTCTATTAGTATTTTCTATCCTAGTAATATTATATTACTATTAGTTAGTGATCTCGGCTTAGACCTTTCTTTCTTGATTCGTTGTTGATGCTATCCCATATTTATCTCTATGGATTGAAGAGAAATGGGCTCAGCGAAAAGATGATTGTATAATGGGAGAAGCAAGAGATCGGTCTTTTTATTTCAAGTATAAATATACAGCATGAATTTTGGCAATGAGTTGGACTCTCCTTGATATGAATGAATACTTCTTTTTGCAGATTTCTTAAAAAGAAAAGGGTTAATACCACGAAAAATTCCAAACATGTACACTTGTGACAAATTTACCCCAAACTATTTTTTTTACCACGAAAAACTCTAAACTGGTACATTTGTGACAAATTTACCCCAAACTATTTTTTTAACCACAAAAAATCTCAAATTGGTACATCTATGATAAATTTACCCTAATTAATTATTTTTACCATGAAAAATCCTAAACTAGTACACATGTAACAAATTTACCCTCAGTTAAATTGGATTAATGCCATGAAAAATTTCAAATTGATACATATGTAACAAATATATGATTAAGACCCCAAATTGATACATCCATGAATTACACGTGTGATCCGATTCAACAATTTGACTGTTAGATTTAACAAAAATTAACGGAGGGTAAATTTGTCACAAGTGTACCAGTTTGGGGTAAATTTGTCACAAATGTACCAATTTAGGATTTTTCGTGGTAAAAAAAATAAATTGGGGTAAATTTATCACAAATGTACCAGTTTAGGGTTTTTCGTGGTATGATCCCAAAAGAAAAATTGCCTCTTCATCTCCTTCACCTATGTACCTTTGATTTATGTTGAAACTTCACGATTACTCCATAATTCTTTAGCTCTTCACGAAAACAGTAAAAGAGTCCAAGCTCCTTTTTTCTGATTTGCGTCAAAATACCACGAAAGCAGTAACAAAGTGATCATTTTTTTTTCCTCTTGTACTAGATTTAGCATACAATAGTTAATCTATCTCGTCGATGTTACATTAACTTGTTTGCATTTCTTGTCATAGTCGAACTTGTGGCTCTTAAATGCTTCAATGAGCTTTTTTGTTTTTTGTGTTAGAATATATTTTTTAATATTCAATTGTGGGCTTTATTAATTATTATTGTAAATAATATTTGGTCTGATAAAGAAAGATATATACAGTTTCCTAATTTAGTCAGATATGGGGCTGGATAGTATGGGCTGAGATAGACCTAATCCTTGATGAGAGGATAGGTTTCACTCTCTATAAATAGAGCTCAAGTCCTTCCTCTAAACCATGATGTCCGCATAACCTCACATAAGGAGCCGTCAGACACGACGCGTGAGGGGGGCCATCTCATTGAAGCCAGCGATAAGGGGGTTCATAGAGGAGAAGATCTTGAGCATCGGATCGTCGCAATTCCGCATCATAAATGACGGTTCCACTACAAGGTGCGTCAATTCTTTAACTCTATGAATGTGTGATTCGTGTATCTATACGAGATGATCTTGGGTTGCTGCGTACGGATTAGAATCGCAACTTACATGTGGTATCAGAGCCAACACGTTTTAGATCTCGAATCACGATTTTGATTAATTTACGGAATTCTATATTCGAATTGTGCTTCGGGCGGCCTATACACGAGAACAAGAGCCTTTAATGATCTATCGTGCGGTTCAAGCTTCGTATGGCTCAAGTTTCCTTTGAATGGCTACTGTGATGTCGGCAAAATCATGTGCACGGTATCTCAGTGAGATAATCTCACTAATGGGTTGTCCTTATTTTATTTTATTTTCACGTGTTTTTCCCCCTTCAAAACAAGTCTGAACAAATCAACTTCCACTTTTGTTGTGAATGAAGATACGACCTGAGAGTGTCAAAAGGAGCGGTATCAATTATGAAGAATAAGTTTACCGCGGCCAAGAGCAAGAAGTGTTCAAGAAAGTTTTGTGCAAGAAAAAAAAAACCAAAAAGAGAAAACTTTGTCTCGGGACTTTGCGAATCAAGTCTGCAAAAATTCATACTTCCACTTTTACTATAAAAGAAGTTCGGCCATGAGGACATCATGTTGGGATTTCTTGAGCACGGTTCCTGAGTCAGTTAAATTAACCCTTCGTCTGAAATAGTTCAAATCTCAACGAAATCAGATTGTTATTTCATTCCAAGCTAAGCTATATTATGACTTGATACTTATCCGGTTGCTTGTTTTCTGACTCGGTTAAATTGAGGAAATTCCTTTGGTGACCACACGCATGAAGAAGAACCACGCGTAGAGAGAATAAGGCGCGCGTGACAACTTGGATCGGCAAATTTCAGATATCGACATGCTCGTATACTCATGCTCTACCAAGTATTTCTTTATGGTTTCATGAAATACAGGTACAAGTTTATATGAAAGTACCACATGCAGTTATGTGGAGCATGATTTATTGTTTACATGTTTATGGTTTGACATGTATTTTGGTTATATCGATGAAAATTAGCAAGGCATATAATTTTGAGGAAAATTGCCCCTAATTTCTGAAATTACATGCATATAGTAAATGTGAAATATAAAGTTATATCCCAATTTCAGGTAAATTCAATTGGGTTGTGACCACCAAAGCGGCACATTTAGTTGAGTTTAATAAAGAACATTATACAAAGTATTGGGATGTCTCATGTTTTAATGCGTAGTTATACTCCCAAAGGAGGTAATTGTGTATTCTTGTATGGAGGGTTACATGTACAACATATGGTTGAGGAATGATTGGTCTAAGTACTGTCATACACCCAAAGGTGGTAATTAACGAAGATTGAAATAAATTCTCATGACCGCTGTAATGTAGGGAGTATACAAGTGCATGTCATGTTTTCTACCCAAAGGTGATTATATGATGATGTATGTATCTCTCAAGGTGAAATTTCACATTATGCTAATATTGACACCTAAATTTTGATTAACTTTTTTTTTTTATTATTCTTCGAAAATTTATAGAAAATCCATAAAAAAATTGAAAAATTACAAAATCAACTTTGGTAGCCTTGGCCAAGCTAAAGAAACCATTTTGACCAATTTTTTTTCATATTTTTCATTTTTTTTAATATTTTCGAAAAATACAAAAAAAAAAAGAAAAATAAATGAAAAATGAAGAAAAATAGTATTCGAGGTCACAAAAATATAAAAAAATAGTCAGTGTTTTTATTTTTTTATTTTTTGTGCTTTTTAACCTCATAAACAGTAAAATTCAGGTTCGATTTTAGGTGTTCTTTGATCATCATAAAATTGAATCTGGCAAAATATTAGTAATAATAAAAAGGAAAAGGAGAAAACATCACCATTCAAAAGAAAAGTAAAAGAGAAAAGAAAAGTTTGAGTAATGATGGGGATTAATAAAATAATAAAAAGTAAAAAAATAAAATAAAATAAAAACTCTCTCTCTCTCTCTTTTGCTCTTTCCTCTCTCTCTCTTTTTCGAATGCACTCAAGTGCACTTGAGTGCACTCAATTGAGAGAGAGGGAGGAGTTTGGTTCGGGTTTGTTTCGGATCGGGCCAAATCCGTCGCCGCCATAGCGTGCTATCGCCTCCGACGACTGCCCCGGAGTCCTACCTCCTCCCTTGGAGCTTGTGGAGCCTGCTCACCGCTGGTGGAGTCCAGAAACAGCCTCGGGTCACCACCCCGTCGTCGGAACGTGTCTAGGCGTGTCGGAGCGTGTCCGGACGTGTCGGAGCGTGCCGTGCGTGTCGGGACGTGTCTGAGCGTGTCGGAACATGTCGGAGCGTGTCAGAACGTGTCGGAGCTGTCTGGGAACCGGACCGCACCCGAGCCATGTCCTATTTTTATTTTTTATTTTTATTTTATTTCTTTTAAAAAATTATAAAATTGATTGTTGACATTCTGATGTGATGATCGACAGGTGATGCGCATGGAGATGGTGGCACATCGGGATTCAACGATTGAAGACCGATGTCTAGTCAGGTCTATTTTTACGTACCCGATCCATGTATCAGTGTTATTTTCTAAAGTACTGTCGTTATAGATTTGATCTGCATGTATTTATTTCAATCTAGTGGTTAGCTTGTTTATTTGGTTAAGTGTTGTATGATGTCAAAGAAAATATTTTCCGAAAATATTAATAATAATAAAATCAGAACAAATCCTTAAAAAAATGGAAAATTAAGAAAAAATTCAAAAAAATTGAGAAAAATTGCAGAAAATTCCTAAAAAATTATAAAAAATTCCCAAGGCTGAAAATGACCAAAAGAAATTGATTTGTTGTCGTTTTTGGAATTTTCTCCCATTTAATCCAAAATGACGATTTTACCCCTCAAAGGGTAAATCGTCTTTGATATTCCGATGACTTGTGGAAATTGCTTAGAATTTGGCGATGGGCCAGATGGGTGGCCAAACCTTATGTCTAAGATTTCCACATTTCATTTCCTTTTTAGAAAATGACAATTCTACCTTTCGAGAGGTAAATCGGTTTCTAAAATTCAAAAAAATCATGAAAATTGCCTAAAAAATAGGAAAGGGGTCAATTGAGTGACCAAACCTGTTTTTGACATTGTTTTACTCCGGATTCATTCCGAAATGACGATTTTTCCCTTCCAAGGCAAATCGTCCATTTGATCTCAAAATTACGACTTTACCCCTGATGGGTAAAATCATGTTCAAATCATTCCTAAGCTTGATTGATATTTCTCTAGGCTAATAGAGCCTTATTAGGAATGTCATGTTGATTTGATGTGATCATTTTGCACATTTGGATTCATCGATTTACGCATTTTATTATTGACTGCGATTGCTATGATAGTCATTCCTATCTGCATGAACTCCTAGATTTAGGATTCGTACTCTACTTATCTGCATAAAATCTTAAGTCAGAAAATTCATTCTACTTAGGTACCGAAAGGGCGTCAACTCTGACAGTTGACGTAACTAAGTTCCCGAACCCATTTCTCTGGTTATCGCAGAATTGAATAGAAACTCCCGACTATTCGATAGGGTTTCCGATCGTACCCTCCACGAAACGATTGGTGGCGACTCCTTGGCGTGTACACTTGGCACATGCCACTAGACCACACTGAAGGTCGACTACGCATACCTCCGTTGCGATTTGGGTAATGGGCCTTGGGAGAGGCCCGCGTCCAACCAGACAGGATGGCCCATTAGCCCTCGAGAGCCCATCGCCGGCGAACCTCGAGAGGGTCGCGACAGCTAATTAAAAACATTGATTGTTTTTAGTCACCGTTTCTGTGAACGGCAACTCTGTTAACATTGAGAATTGAGATTCATTAAGAACTGAATGAGGATTATCTGTTTACAATGATTGGCAAATATTTGTATTACTCTTGTCAAGAAAGACCTCGTAGTTCTCACTTTCATTAGTGAGAACTTTCAAAAGCATTATGTGCTTATTGGGTAAAGAGTGATCGGATTCGCTTATTTGATATGAAGCAATCCATTAAAGAATACTTGAAAAATGTTTTCTGCCAGTTAACTGAACTGCTAAGTAAATAAAGGAAGCCTTGAAAGTTTTGAAATTATATCTCGTCTATTACCAAGAGTGGTAAGTATCTACAGCGACTCCTCAACATCAGGTGTAATGGTTCTATTAAGATTAAAGATTACGTCTTAAAGTTGGTGGAATTGCATTTTAAGCGGTTCTGAAATCATACTCATAAAGAATTATAGTAAATCGCCGGTTATTCTAATGATTTGGATCCATGAAAGGCATCCTTTGAGAAGGATTGTGATTGCTACTTCTTTTATAAGAAGAACAGTCACATGAAGAAAGGCTACAGTTAATACAAAGACTTGGTTATCTGAGTATGAGCATAAAGTAATGATTCTTTGGTGGTGGTTTGTGAATTTATTTTATCTAAAGCCTCATCTGGTTTGTGATGGCTGGATAGCGATGCGACATATAATATTGCGTTTACCATATAGGAATTCATAAACTAAAAGTGTCAAATTAGGTTGAATCAAGCTCGTTATGGAAATAACTATAAAGTTGATGTTGAGTTGATGGGAATGTCATTCCGGATTCTGGCTTTATTGTGACGTTAAGAAACATATTTTATGTACTCTCCTTAAAGATGAAATTTATTTTTCGTATCAAGTATGGACATGTGTAGTTACTCTTTTTGGGATTTCAAATAAAATAATTATTATTTCTTTTAATAAAGTTGGGTACTACTCTATGTCCAATGAATTGTACATATTATGTTTATCTCCCAATAAATTATACGTCACCTATACAGCTGAAACGTTGTTTGCAAAAGATCTCTGCCTAAGGAACAATCATGCACATTATGAAATATATTTCTTGGTCACATCAGTAAAGAGAGAGTGGAAAGGCAGATAAAGGCAATCATTCTGCTCACCCTTAAAAGTGACCTAGACACATGCGTAGATTGAAGCAGAGGTAAGATAACTAAGATAAAAGATGAAACTGTAGTGAATAGTTATGACCTATTGAATGTCATTTATACTGGTATAAGTGGATCCTATATGGTAATATTGTGTAGAGTTTTTATCACATTTAAATGATGATTTTTCTCTATATATATTTTGTACTTGATTAAAAAAAATTAATTAATTTCCGTGACAAGTTCAACATATTTTTGACTATAGTAGATAAATTTATTATAAAAAAGAGAGATTGTCAGTTTTGACTAAGGTGGTGAGTATCATGATTTACATGGCAATGCTGGATAGCTTAAAAAGTCATTTACCAAATATTTGAGAGGATTCTGGGTTGTGGTTTATTGCCCGATAGTCCTCAATAGAAAGGTGTGGCCGAAAGGCAAAATCACACCATACGGATATGATGACGAGTATGATCTGTAAAATCAATTTATATATTTTTTCTGTGGGGTAAAACCTTGAAAAATAACACATTATGTTTCTATCAAAATATTTCATTGACTTCTTTTGAGTCATGGACTAGACGTTAATCTAGTTTGAACCATATTAAGGTTTGAGGTGTTCATGCAGAAATAAAGTTACATAATCCAACATTATATAAGTTGGACTCTAGAACCACTCGATTTTACTTCGTGCCTTACACATATCATCTAAAGGGGTATTGATTTATCATCCCAAAGTAGGAACAAGAATTGTGGAATTACAGATAGCTAAATTGCTAGAGCTTTGATATAGCCGAATAAGGATAGTTGCTCGCAGACTATGAGAGGTAATGGTATGGTAGGGACTACTGTATCGTTTTTCTCTGTATATACAGATGATCATGGAGCATTCTAAGTTATAGTTTGATTCTGTTGGGGTTCAGGTTCTTGTTATTGAAATAATTCCTGATGAAGTTTATCAAATCCCGCAAGCGCAGAATAAAGGTTAAAGTAGCTCCTCTTAATAGATCTATAAGACAGAGACGATCAGCTATATCCAGTCATACTGTATAGTCTATCCAGAAGAGCATGACTACAAAATCGACTATGTAAATAATCTAGTAATTTATACAATTGCTATTTCATGTTCTTAATTATAATTATGATTGGGTGCATGGTAGACGAGATACAGACTATGAAACATATGGTGTTTGGAAGCTTATTAGTATGCCCAAGGTCACAAGTCCATCGCTGCAATTGGGTTTGTAAAACTTAAAGGGATTTCAGATGAAAGTTTTTGTCTACCTTATTATATCCAATTATATTTTGATCAGTGTTTTATTTGAGAAGTTTAAAACAGATTAGTAGCCAAAGTTTTCACTCGTAAAGAATGAGTTGACTTAAAATAATTTTTATTCAGTCTCTCATAAAGAGTTTTTCGGAGTGATTAAGGTATTAATAGCTCATTATTATAAGGAGTTTTATTATACATATATTAAAAAAAATTAATTGGATACTTCGGGGTAGTTTTTTTATGTAACTCGAAGGTTTTGCAGCAGATGATTTAGATAAACTTGTGCATAAAGAACGAAGAATCTCATAAAGTTATCATGGAATAAAGTTTGATCATATTCATAGAGATTCTAGACTGAAAAGTCTATTTTATGGCTTCAAGTAAGCTTTTAGACAATTGTGGCTTGAAGTCTCATAGTATTGTAGCTTTATCCTGTTTTGTCAAGAACAAAGTAAATTAGTATATATACTACAAGATCAGTGGGAGGAATTTATTTTCCTTATGTTCTATGCAGACGATATCTTGCTTGAAAGGAATTTTCTTGAATTATTGCATAAGATGAAGCATATATTGTTGAAGCATTTTTTACGTGATTGATCTTGATATAGAGTGTTTTGTCCTAGGCATTGAGATTTGTATGGATCATTCTTGTAATGTATTGGTTAAATCCAAGACACGTTCACTGGGTGATTACTAAGAAAGTTTTGAGGTACTTAAAGAGGACAAAATACTGTATGCTAATTTACAGACATATTCAGGACCTGCGGCTAGTAAGGCATTCGGGTTTTAGCTTTACTAGCTGCCAGGATAATGTGAAGTTGACAACTACAGACATTTATATGTCTAAAGAAAAGTGCAGTATTACAGAAAAGCGTGAACATAAATCTATGTAATCATCGATTAAGAAAGAATAGTTTATGGTATGCTTTTCAGCTACTATTCAGGTTATTTGGCTCCGGAATCTCATTAAAGAGTTGGCCGTATTTAATTTTATGAATAGACCCATACAGTTATATTGTGACTATAACTCTGCAGTATTGTTCATTAACAACAACAGAGGTTCTAAGGGGTCTGAGCATCTGGCGGTCAAGGTTTTAACCATAAAGGTAACAGATGAAAAGGTGACACTACAGTAGAGCTTATTACACAGGTGATAAGGCTGCAAACTCACTAACTTAAGGTCTCTTCCCATACACATTTAGATGACATGTCGCAAATATAAAAGTATCGTGGGATGCTGATATGACATGTTAATTGACGGGTTGAGTAAGCATCATGAGATGCTGTTGTTCAGTGGGAGCTGCATTCGATATTTACTCTAATAAAGTTTACATATGTGTTTGTTACATTTTGTAACATATAGATATGTATCAACTCCATTGCATGCAATAAAGCTTTAATGATTAAGAGGAGTTAATACATATATCAGTTGAAAATCTCAAGGCATCATGTAAAACCTTGAGTGATGGCTGGGGCATTTATTTATTTTAGCCAAAAGTATATGTCTTGTTACACGTAAAGTATAGTTAACTATAAAGGTAAGACATATGTTGGTTCGTTGGAACCGTAAAGATGTTCTCTCGTGACACATCCAGTTTCGTGACACATAAGGTGAGAGAATGGTGACTGACAAGGAGGATAACATATAGGGTGTCTCTGTTATTTGAGATGTTATCCGTTTGCCATACTACTATATCAAATCCATATCAGTAGAGTTGAGAGTATTTGTGATCGTGGATGGCTCTGTGTCTTCTGATGCAGTTACTGGGATGGTCCGGTGCTTAAAACTTTATGGGATCGGATTGACTATTGGGAAATATCTCTATACCAATATAAAGATGCGCATATACAATACAATTTCAATTAATCTAGCCCAAGTGGGAGAATGTTAGAATATATTTGTAATATTCAATTGTGGACTTTATTAATTGTTATTGTAAATAATATTTGGTTTGATAAAGAAAGACATATACAGTTTCCTAATTTAGTCAGATATGGGGCTGGATAGTATGGGCTGAGATAGACCCAATCCTTGATGAGAGGATATGTTTCACTCTCTATAAATAGAGCTCAAGTCCCTCCTCTAAACCATGATGTCCGCATAACCTCACATAAGGAGCCGTCAGACACGACGCGTGAGGGGACCGTCTCATTGAAGCCAGCGATAAAGGAGTTCATAGAGGAGAAGATCTTGAGTATCGAATCGTCGCAATTCCGCATCATAAACGACGATTCCACTACAAGGTGCGTCAATTCTTTAACTCTATGAATGTGTAATTCGTGTATCTATACGAGATGATCTTGGGTTGCTGCGTACGAATTAGAATCGCAGCTTACATTTTGTTATTAAGATCGTTTGTGCATTTGCTGGTTTTCAGCAACAAATCACAGAAGATTCTTAAATCTCTGTTCATGCATTTTCAGATTTATTTATATTGATACGTTATGCACACCAAATAATGGACAAGATATAATAAAAAAATATCCGACTTTATTGTTGCAATTCACAAAAAATACCAAAATCCGACTTCATGGATTTTGTATATAAAAATCTAGTTCTATCCTGATTAAAAATCCAAGCGACCAAACGCATCCTTTGACTATATTTATAGAAGAGCAAGGCTGCTTAGAATTACTGAGTACAATGTTCCAAGGCAAATTGAAAATGTGAGAAGACCCTCATGAGTCTGTAAAATAAGATTCAAGCTAAAAGCTACATCTGCCATCTTCCTTACCCTTTCTTTAAGGAATAGTCTAATATCACATATGACACAGCTTACAAGTGCCACAGATATCCATTTCGTGTACACACAATCCAACTTCTCATACGAAAATGCAGTTTATCCTTAATCGAAGGGATCTATTCTTGGGTCATGCTCGCTGGCCATAGCCATTCCAGTGCAGAGGCATGTCGGACACATAACCTGCGACAAGTACCAACAAGGCTTTTATCGGCAGCTTACTCAACATATATCTTGAGCAGCAATCATGTGATATCAGAGCAAGCCTTTTATGCTCAGCTGAAGCTCTGGCTTTTCCATTTTCTAAATGACTGAGCATATCTCATACTGGAACCATCGCGTCACAAATCGTAGGAGGCTAACCTTTCCAGACCCTGAGCAGTTTGAACATCTCTCTGTCTTAGGAGCCGACAGAGGTTGATTGCTACCATTGACTGATGAGACTGGCTCGATAAGAACAAGGGCCCCTGTGCTTGAACAACGAGCGCAGGCAAGATATCCTGCATTTACCAAGCACGTGAGAGAAAACAGTGAACTCATCCCACTAGACTGAGCCTCTTGAGTACCAAAAAGTCATCCATCTAAAGGCAAATTTAGGCATGACTTCCACGCTTCAATTTGCTGCCGGTAGTAGATCAAGAATCACAAATCACATGAAAAAGGAGATAAAAAATGACACAGAGAAGGAGATCAGATTACAACTATACCAGTCCCAAGACAGTACTTGCATCTTTTATCCTCTTGCTGTTTTACATTGTTTATCTCAACAACCATCAGAGATGAGATCACCCCAACAGCTCCTCCAGAGAAGGATGCTACTATAGGATCAACATCGCTGAAATTTGCAGCTGATGCAGGTGAGCACAGAAAGTGAAAAAGCACAAGCGAACCAAAGCATTTAACTGACACAACTAAAAGATATCTGACCCTGTCATTCTATCACAACCTTCAAGAGATCAATAAATTCTTCATCTGCAAATTAATATTCTTCAACCAGATTTTTTTTTATTTGAGAAACACCAATTCCTTAACCAGAAAGATCTAAATGGACACTTGTAACGCGTCGGGAAGCACAATAACTCTTGGAAACTAGCCTGACATGCTTGTTAAACTTTCAAATTGCAAAGTTGTACAAGCTTGTGTTACATCACTGAGCATTAGAACGCCTAGTTCCATCTAACCTCTGAGAGCCAATCACAAGTTGTGGTTTTACAGTTGTGTACAGAGATGAAGGTGGTAAAGTGACGAAGAAATTTGGTGTCAGCAGAGCGACAAAGACATTAATTAGTACCTCAACTGCATAGGCAGATGCATGCTTCGAATGAAGTCTTCGTAAGAGGTACCCCCTATTCCCAGCTTAAGTTCCAGCTATTTGGTCAAAGCAGACAATGGGTCATGGTCGTGGACAGACAAAAAAAAATAAAGAGAAAACTAGAGCCATGAATGAGAATCATCCAACTCCTGGCGGCTAGCTCAACCACAGATTCTTGGGATTTAATTCTACAAACTTACTGTGGGGGCTTCGAGGGAAAAGAAAAACTTACAGTGGGTGCTAGAAGGCCACCGAAGATAATAATCCCGGCAATGAGAGAAAAGCAACTCGCGTAGTACTGTTTGAGATTTGCTGAACTCTGTAATCAAGCATCCATCGACAATGCAATATTTTGATAAGCATCCTGACCGTTTCCCGCATATGACAATTAGAAGGGAAAAGGGAGAAACAAGGTGCTACTACAGAGATGAAGAAACTCACTAGAGGGGGCAAGAAAGGGATGAATGATGGGAAGTTTGGGAGCTCATTTTCCTGCTCATCCTGTGATACACCAAGTTCGGCACTTTTAATTCTCTGCTGTATCCGGAGCCGACGCACCTGAAAAATTTAAATACAAGACATCAATTAAAGCAGGTCGGAACATGGAAAATTAACAAAAATTAACAGCGCATGCACATGTCGAAGACCGGAACTATTCATCAATAACAGAAGGATCTCCCCCACGAAAGCAGCATTTGTCCCATTTACCTCCTCCATGTGTAGAAAGATCTTATTCCGCCGACTTCGGATATTGTCTTGAATTTCTTGCAGTTCCATCTTAGCAAAGTCCTGCACCGTCTCAGGCCCTTCTATGATACAAAATCTGCACAGGCAAGTCATGGAACCTGATATCCAGTTACAGAAATCAATTTGTTGACTAACTATCATCATGCACGAAGAGTTTCAGTATGACTTCCTCAGAAGAAACCAATGTCTTCTCCATAAAATTGCAGGTAAAGAAAATAGAGTGTGGATGGGAACTGCCCCGCCTGAAACTTGCTTGAGCTCAGCTCTCTCTCTTTTTTCTTTTTTTCTTTTTTGGTCGCATAGATTAGCTTATTCAAAGGTAGGAACTTGCTTGTGCTTGATCTATGCACTGCATCGGAATTTTCATCGAATCTCAATCCCATCAATACGGGTCCAGCAGGTTCGAACCTTTGCCTACTAAAGCTCATGCCTCAGCTCCGACTCAATATGAACATGAACTGACCAGATGATTGGGTTCCATAGCTATTGCCATTGCCTATCAAAGCGACATACATATGATGGACACGTGGCGGAGCAGGGAGGGGGGGGAGGCATACCCAGCGGCGGTTTTATCAGGAGAATCGGACTCGACAGGAGGGGCGAACGAAGAAGAGTCGGGATCGGCGGCCATGGATCGCCATCTGGAGAAGTAGCCGGGCTTCAGTCGTCCGACTCTGGAGCCGGGAAACGGGGAATTGCATGGACAGAGAGGTTTCGCCGGAAAGGACACGGCCAAAATACGACCGGAGCAGATCATGAGTGAAACAGAAACAGTCTACCGCTCTCTCGCCGTTCTCACGTTGACGAAATCGCCATTGCTTCACTGCTTGCTTGGCGTGGGTATTGGAAGAGAGAGAGAGAAGAGAGTTGCAGTGCAGGTGGTGGGGCGGTGGTATCTTATAATTTTTCTCGTTTTCCCTTTCCCTTCTTTCCTTTTTTAATTTCTTTCTTTTGCCGTTGTTGTCGCCGTCCGTTGGTGCGGCGTTGAAAAAATTTGGTGCCTGCCACGTAAGCAAATGAAATTTGGTTGCTTTTATTTAGCGGACGCCACAAATTGATGAGCCATCCCGCAATATCCACTTACGAATTATCCACGACTTGAAGAAAGCCGGAGTTCTTTAAGCAGGGCTGGACTGGGACGAGCGCTTAAAGAACTCCGGCTCTTAACCGGTCCCAGTCAGATGGAGTTGCCCATATTATCCTTTAATTGTTCTCCACTTAAGAGAACGGGGCAAGGCGGCTGACTTAAACCAGAGGTCAGCAACCGACCGCCAGAAATGGCACCCACTTCCAAGTGTATCTTTTTCTTGCCCACTTGGAGGCAATACCCTTACCTAATACCCATTCATCAGTCAACAACCAAGTTATCCCTGGGAGACCTCTGGAGCACCAGAAAGGTAAGCGACCAACCTTCCACGATAATCAGATAAAAACATACACTAATTTTGCAAATATGTATTTTTAATATCCGCCTCGGATGAAATAAATATTCATTTTCAAATGCGGTCCACGATTGTAATTCGTGATGGCGCTTTAAAATTTGGTTGGACAATATTAGATGCAGAGAAAATGATATGATATGTATATCCACTCTTGAATCGGGAGAATTAAATCTCAACCCCGGTCGATGGGCCATCGACCCATGTTCTCATGACGCGTTGCGTTATATGAGTGATTCCTGCGTTTGTCCTAATCGATTATGATACTTTGTAATGGTAATAATGCAACAGTAATCTTGGTAGATTATATCGTGGTCAAGAGGACACTTTTTGGCACGTCTAGATGTAGTAATATAATAGGACCTAACACAACGGCTATTATATTGTCGTGGAATGGAGTTGTAATGACTATTTATGTGTAAAAAAAAAATCATAAATCTACTGCATTGCTGTCAATTCAGTCATGTATCTTTTTTCTCTTGTCAATTTAATCTCAAACCTTTTGCATGTGTGTCGATTAAGTCCTGCACCGTTTATTAATGTCAATTCAGTCATAAACATTTTGCATTGGTGTCAATTTAGTCCTAAAACTTTTGTATTTATGTCAATTGAGTTGATCCAGCAAATTTTGACTGAAAATCACCGACGTGGACGTCGATTGTCCTACATAGCACAGCTAGCGCTGACTTTGATATTTTTTTATATTATTCTAATATTTAAATACTTTTTAACGATTTTTTATTTTTTAAAATATGTATATCAAAAATATTAAAAATATCCACATTAGCGCCAATCATGCCACGTAGGACAATTGATGTCTATGCCAGTAATTTCCTGATAAAATCGATCGAATTGACTCAATTGACATCAATACAAAATATTTAGGATTAAATTAGCACTAATGCAAAAAAAATTATGATTGAATTGACACCGGTGAAAGGTTTGTAACTGAATTAGCACCAGTGCAAAAGATTTATGATCGAATTGGCTCCAAAGAAAAGTTTATGATTGAATTAGCAATAATACAATAAGTTTATGACTTTTTTGATACTTTTCCACAGGTCTAAAACTAATATAACACCTCCTATATAATTTGGCTCGCGAAATAACACAATTAAAACATTTCGACTATAATAACTTGACTTATTATTTCACTCGATACACTCGAACAAATAAAAGTCATGTGAATATTGATATGAAAAATGCATGTATTTTTTTCTAAGCTCGGCATATAAGATCCAGATAAGTTTTAAAACTGTATAACTTTTTTTAATAAGCGAGACAAAGTAATTTTTAGGCAAAAAAATCACTTTTGCTCGATTTTATTTTTCAAAAAGATGAATGATTTAAAAAAAAAATACTCTCTTAAGAATGATCGCTTACATCACTTGAAATAATTAATCAACATCGGCAATAATTTATGGTCTAAATACCCTCGTGAATGGTGAAAACATTATTCATTTATTGGCTTTTATAAGCAAAATGAGCAATTTTTTAAGTACTATTTTTTTTAAATCATTCACTTTTTACGAATCAAACGCACCCTAAAAGATATTTAAATAGAAAAATTATGGAAGTTCAAGATTAGAAAAATTGCATAAATTCAGGGATACAAAATAAAAATTACATTTTTTCATCCTTGCCAAAATCTAAACGATGCAAATACTTTAAAAAAACGGCGTAAGTAATATACAAAGTTCCAAGGGTCAATAGTTTTTACATAGGATAAGTGACACAAATAGTCCACGAACTTTGGTCTTGGTCTAGTATGCAATGTGATAATTGAATTTTAAGTTTATCCAGTATGGTACATAAACTTCTAATTTATTTAACATGATCCATGAAATTGAACGCGATCTATGAAATTTCAGTGCATGTTCAATTTAGTCCCATTAAACATTTTCATATAGTCTAAGGACTAAATTGAACAAGTACTAAAAATTTGTAGATCATTTTGAGCAAATTAAAAATTAGGATGACACTGCTCATTATTCTAAAGTTCAAAAATCGTATTGAACAAAATTAAAGTTCAAAGATTACTTTGAAAATTGAGGCAAAATTTTATGAATTATTCGTGTGATATATCATTACCAAATGTTTTTTTGTTTTTTAAAAATTTGAAAAGGTCGACTTTCGTAAGCCATGAAATTCAGATTAAACAAAACGAAAAAGAAAAAGAAAAAGAAAATGTAAAAAGCAATTTTATTCGAAGTTCCGTCCGCCTCACAGGGGGTGTGTCTTCAGAATCTCAAAACCCTAGCTGCGTTCTATAAATACTACTCAACCGTGCCGCCTTCTTCTTCCATCGCTCCATCCGAGCCTCCTCTCTCGGATATCGACCTACTGTCTTGTCTCTGAGTGCTTCAAGGTTTTTTTTTTTCCTCTGGTGCTTTGAATTCTGATAGCTAGTTCTATTTTTCATTGCTTTGTCTGGGCGAGAGGGAGAGATGGCGATGACGACTCCATGAATTCAAGCTCAACAGACCGGAATGCAGGGCTTTCTCTTTCGCGAGATCGCTTTGCGTGTCGACAACCCCGCTGAACCGAGCCTCTCTCTCTCTCTCGCGCGCGCTCGATATCTGCTGAAAATTTTCAAGGGTGTAAACGGATCAGTAGGTTTTAATTTTCCGTGCACAGACTATTTCAATTCGATCTGATTTTGCTTTCACTGAAAATGGGGGCTACGATGAGGATAACAAGCTCCCTCTTCTGACAATCAAGTTGAAGACGGATTGCTGGCAGAATCGAACCTATTGCTTTAATCGCCACCACTGAGTAGCTCTCTCTTATTAGATCTCATTTTTATGATTGTTTCTTCGATTTTCAACTTTGTTTTCGGTTACATAATGATAAAATACTGTCTTTGCAAGTTTTTGGTGTTGTTGATTCGGTTTTGTACGGCATGATTTCACTGTAGGAGATGGGGATGAAGCAGAATATAAATAATCCAACACTTGATCTGAGATGTTTATCGAGTGATGCTAAACTAAGTTGCTTCTGAATCTGCTAGTGATACATGTGAAGTTTCAATTTTTTTTTTAAACTACGTTTTAGGAATTCACCTTATCATCATCTTAATTCGCAATCCCCATCTCCCTAGGCGCTACTCTTTTATGAACTGTTCGGACTTGAGATGATTTTTCATACTCCAAGCCATAAAATCAGCTATACCAGTAAAATCTGCATTTCAAATGCTCGCCTGAAATGCGGCATGAAACCCCGGTCCAATTTGTCTTTAGCTTTATTTTCTGGGTGAAGTGGACGAGTTGGATTCGGTGGTTCATTTTTATGTCTATGTACTATTTGTTCTTCCGTCTCGTGGGTCAGTAGCATCAAGTGATGAAATGTGGAAAAATCTTAGGACACCTTCCTACACAGCATGCATTTGCTGTGGATGAGAAGAACATTTCCATTCTGATGATGGTTGATCGATCCAGTTAGCGATGTATGGCTTTTTTTCTTCTTCTTCAATAAAACTGCATAACTTGTGTTTGATTGGAATCTTGAACACAAGACAAGACAGGTATTTGAAGGATGTTCTCCATTATATGGTGTTCGTATTGTCTGATAACCTGCAGGTGCAATTTTTTAATTCGGACTTCTTGTTTTGTCTTCGCTGATCATGAGACTAAATGCGACGAAGTAATTGCAAAATGTAGCTGCGCTATTGAAGCAGCTGAAGTTGTTTACGTCTGAAAAAGCAAGTGAAGTGCTTATGTTTTGAGGCACATCGAAGTCGAGCATGGACGAACCCACGAGTTAAGACTTTCTTCTTTGGATTGTGGGAAACAAAGACTAAAATCATTAGAAATAAGAGTAAACAGCAACGCCTTCTTCCCTCAAAACATGGGCACTTCTCTGTTGAAAAAAAGAGCGGATTCTTTTATTGTCACGGTTCTTTGGCTCATGGTCGAAATATGAACTCTTAGGTTGAGGACGGTGAGTGGGATCGAGGCTGCGGCAGTCAGGCTCTGTTTTGCGAAAGAACTGAATTTCATTATGGCTTGGAGGCTTTGTTTGGATACATAGGCGAAAGAAAGTGGCGAAAGGAAAATTTGACATTCCTCTTTTTCCTCGTTAGAATTTCAATATTGACTTCCTTTTCCTCGCTCGTCCTCCGTCAGTTTCTAGCGAATGGATGTTCATGTTTTTCGACTGTTTTTCTCTTCAAGCCCCATGATGGACTGTATAGGGTTTGAGGGGAGTATATAACATTGATCTTCGATCTTACAGAGCGCACAATTATGTGGTATAATTTGCTAAAGATTTCAAATTATATGTATTGTGAAACATTTATTTAAATTTTTTTTTGTAATACTAAAAATCTCAATTTTTTTTGTGAGACAAAACTCCCAACTTATATTCACATGGAGGCTTTTTTTTTTAATACCAAAATCCTAAACTTAGACTCGTGACACACATTTATTTTCTGTCTAGACTTCTTTTTTCCTGTTTCTTCTTTCCTTCCTCCATCTTCATTGCCCCCTCATTGCGAAGTGCCATTAAATTTGGGCCGTCCAATAATTGGACGGCTCAAATCAATCAACAGTTTTTTTAGTGGAAAATGATGTGGATTGATTTAGATCGTTCATTTTGAATTGGATGGTCCAGATTGATCATCGTAGGAAATGATAGAACATTTTTAATGGTAGGAAATCCAGATCCTCGTTGCCATCAACAAGGGTGTAAGTTAAAAAAAGAAAAAAAAGGGGGAAAAACATATAATAGGTTGACATTTTTGGGCATAATATAAAAAAAAAACCTCAAACTTTAGCATTTGTGTCAATTATATCTAATTTTTTTCTGTCTCATAAAAAACCCTAAACTTTTACTTTTGTCTCAATTCTATCCAAAATTTTTATTTTTGTCCTAATTTTACCGGCATAGTACCGAAAAAACCCTCAATTTTTACTTTTATTCCAATTTATTCCAAATTTTTTATTTTTGTCCTAATTCTATCTAAAACTTTTACTATTGTCCCAATTTTACGGACCTACTACCAAAAAAATCATCAAGTTTTACTTTTATCTCAATTTTACCATCGTTAGCCTTCCGTCTATAATAATCGTTAGTTAATTTTACGTGACATGGTCACGTTATTAATGAATTACACATCGGCAAAATTGACATGAATTTTTTTTTGAAATTTTTTTCTATTTTTTGCTACCCCTACATATTGCTGAGAGATATATAGTCACTAAATATGACACATTTAGTATTCTTTTAGGCACTCAACAGCCTAAAGAATGGCTATACATGGAGATATTCTGACAAACTTTTTAAAATCTCATCGTTTCTGAAACCTACTGTTTCTAAATTTCGAAAATTCATTGGTAAATTCGGCAAGAAAATTCGAGCCACGTACGGTGATTATGAATAAAAGGCTGACGGTGGTAAAATTAGGATAAAAGTAAAAGTTGATAATTTTTTTGGTACTAGGCTGGTAAAATTGAGACAAAAGTAAAAGTTTTGGGTAGAATTGGAACAAAAGCAAAAGTTTTGGGTAGAATTGGAACAAAAGCAAAAGTTGAGGGGTTTTTTGGTACTAGATTTGTAAAATTGGGACAAAAGCAAAAATTATGGGTAGAATTGAGATAAAAGTAAAAGTTTGATATAATTGTCATAAATGTTAAAGTTGGAGGTTTTTTGGGATATTGGGCCCATATTTTTGCCAAGGAATGCCACATCACTACCGTTTCACTTAAGATTTTTAGAAGAGTATTCGTGAAAATGTGTCATAAATTTACAAATTTAGTTTTGGATAAATGTGCCGAACCAATACAATTTTAGGGTTTATGTTGTGAAAAAAAAGGGTATTATGTCACTTGGGATTTGTTTTTTTGTGAATTTTCCTTTTTTATTTTTCAATTCTCACCATTACAGTAAGATGCCATTGAGATACAAAAGAACGAGATTAGATGGAGTCATAGTTATCAAAGCGTCGCCTAGGCGATAAGGCGGCCTCAGATGCTTAAGGTGTCCTGTCGCCTTGCTGGTTCTTCTCAAGGCGGGCGCCTTGGACGCCTAGGCGACGCCTTGTTGACGCCTTGGACGCGTCGGGCTGAACAAACGACTCGGGTAAGCTAGCTACGAGGCTGGAGTGTGGACAACAGCCAGATCTGGGTCGGATGGTGTCTGATAGTCGCGCGGCTGTTGGTCGAGGCTCCGGAATGGCGTCGGGGCTGTGGGTTGACGGCGGAGGAAGCGCAAAGCTGGCGTCGGGTCTCCGAGCTCGTAGATTTGGGGTTGCGACCGCTGGACAGAGGCTCGAGTGGTGGCTGGGTTTGTCTTCGGGCCTGAGCATGGTGGCGCGGGCGAGCTAGGACCTCGGTGGGGGCTGTCGCGGCAGCTCAGGATCGCGAAACTCAATTGGGCAGTGGTGGAGGAGGCCTCGGTGGCTGAGACATGGCGTAGATGGAGGGGTTCTAGGGTCTGGGTCTCGGTCGGTGTCGGATTTGAGGTGCACGGAGATGGAGGGGCTCGGATCGGTGAGAACTGAGAAGAAACCGACGAAGAAAACGAAGACTGGAGAGGAAAAAGAAAGTGAGAGAGAGAGAGAGAGTGGGAGCACGTGTTTTTTTTTGGGGGGGAGTTTTTCGAAGCTGAAAAAGATGAAGTGATGTTTGAGACTTTTTTTATATTTGAAACTTATTTAGTAGAGCATGTTGGACTATTTTAAAATTATTGAACTTATAGTTACTTAATCTCGATTACCTATTTCATTTTATGATTATTATATATCTTAAATATATATGATAGTTATTTATTTTTAATAATCTTTCATGTATATATTTATTCTATTGAATCATAAATGTAAATTTTGAAGTACAAATGTAAAATATACAATTATACATATATATTTAAAAATTTAGATATATTATCGCCTTATCGCCTTGCGAATGATTAGGCGGGTGCCTAATCGCCTAGGCATTTTAAAGGCCTCGGCTCGTTTTGTCGCTTGTTGTCTTAGCAACTATGGAGGGAGCACAGTCCATTGATGACCATTGCACAAGCCCACACCGACGTTTCTAATGTAATGTCAAAGCCAGAAACGGCCCGACTCCGGCTTGCAAAGAGGCTGATCAAGAGTAGATGAACCTGATATGTATTGAGCACCCTAATCCCTTCTCCCTCTGCTTGTGCCGCATACATAACAACGAAGGGTCCTGTGCGCGCTGTCTCGGTGGGTTTGGTTCAGCGAAGAGTGAAGATGGAGCAGACTTTCATCATGATCAAACCCGACGGTGTTCAGCGAGGCTTGGTTTGTTCTACTCTCTCTCTTTCAATGAATTTGAGCCCGGTCGAACCTAGCTAAGCTTCTGTACTGTTTGGAAGCAAAAATGAGATCTTTTTGTTGATAGGATGTGCTATATATATCGTGCGAATGGGTGATTTTGGCTTTGGGAAATGGCTGGAATTCGGAACAATTCGTTTGAAAGTTAACTGTTGGACCAGTTGCTCCCCATTACTGAGCGGAGACGCGAGTATTATGTGGTGTCTAGGTGTGCGAATGCTTTTGTTGGGTCGATTGCCTTTATAAAGTTGCTTAGAGTCGTATGGGCATGGTGACGCCACATGATTGAAGGTTGTTAAATGATCACATCGAACCTTTTCCTTATTCTGAGCTTAGGCACGTGAAAAATCTATTGAGATGGCTTTTATGATATCCCATTGAATTTGTGAATGATTTCTAGTTTTGGTATTTTGGCAGTGCATGTATTTCATTTGCCTTGGAACTTTTCTCTACTTATGGAAGAATATATTTGAGATTAGCATTGTGCAGACGATATCACTCCTACTGCTCGTTTGGTGATGTCTTATGCTTGGTACAGGTGGGTGAGATCATCAGCACATTTGAGAAGAAGGGTTTCTATTTAAAAGGTAATGGCTGCTATCACTATTATATAATCTACTTTCTTCATCATTATTACCAACCCAATTTTAATGCTTAAAGACTGTAATGGATTATAGGAATGAAGCTGATTAGCGTGGAGCGCCCTTTTGCTGAGAAACACTACGAGGATCTCTCGTCAAAACCGTTTTTTGAGGGCTTAGTCGAATACATAGTATCTGGTCCTGTAGTTGCTATGGTATGGGAGGGTAAAAATGTCGTTGCAACCGGTCGGAAGATCATAGGAGCTACTAACCCATCGGTCTCGGATCCTGGTACTATTCGCGGGGGTTTTGCAGTGGAGATCGGAAGGTATGTCTCTTCTACATGGACTAATGTTTGGTTGTACTTTTTGATCTAGTTGTTTGATTGGTGTTCTTGGTGCAAATTCATTCCGAGCTCTTCGCTGTATCTTCTATGTCAAAGCATATGACTGACAGACTTAAAAGGTTCAGTTATAAGGTGGTTTTTAGATGGGTCTTTGAAACTTTTATGCATTTCACATGTGATGGGTCCCAAGTGAATGATTGAGCAATTGTAAGGTGGGGGAGGATGAGGCAGACCATTTTCCAACATGGAAATTCCCAACTCTACTGCTGGAGTTTGCCTATATTAGAGGAGAGGAAAAAAGAATTCTTTGATGGAGTTTGTTTTGCAAATGTGCCAACTGGCATCAGTATTTCTTTTTATGACGGGTGGATGTGATATTATGTGACAACGAAATTTTGATTGAAAGGTAGATTTTCCGAATCTGCTTGTGGTCCTAAATGCAAATATACATCTTAATGAGCATTCAAGTTCTCTTAACGTTTGTGAGAGAGGAGATCTGCACTCATATTATGTAAGGTGCCCCGATGAAGTAGAATTGATTTCTCATTTGCTTTCCCAGGGATTGTGCATGATCAAGAAGCTTTACCCTGTGTGCTACCTCTTTCTATTTTAACCTATTTAGAGTGAGCACTAGGGATAACTGGTATTCGGAATTGATTTCTCTTTATGAGTGTTCCTCACACGTTTCCTTTAAACCTCAGGAACGTAATCCACGGAAGTGATTCTGTCGAGAGTGCTAAGAAGGAAGTTGCTCTGTGGTTCCCCGACGGGACCGTGAACTGGGAAAGCAGTTGTCATCCTTGGATCTACGAGTGAGATATATGCACATGGTGGATGGCTAGTTACTACTCTGTGTTTGAGACGTATGGACCTGGAAGCATGAGAGGTCTGTAAACATATGAAGATGAGGATGATGTTATCCAGCAGAAACATCTGTTTCTGTTTCATGAACATGTACCATGTGGTTTGTTTTACTTGGTTACCAAGAACAGCCTGTAGCGTCAAATTAAATAGTTGTGATGGCTGGTTAGCGACTCTCTGATTTTCCCTAGAATATCTCTCTCTCTCTCTCTCTCTCTCTCTCTCTCTCTCTGTTCTCTTCACGGGGTCAGTGCGGATGAAGTTAAAGCTCGATATATATTTGAAACGTTTCTGGTCCTGTACATGCCAAGGAAAATTAGTTTGGAAACGACGTCGCAGCTGTGGGCTCCCACCAACCATTCTCTTGTGCTGCAAGTAGGGGTGTGCATGGTCCGGGCCGGTTCGGTCCCGGCATGGAACCGGGGACCGGACCAGTAGTCCGGTCCCCATATTTTTGGGACCACGGACCGGACCAAGACCGGCGGTCCGGGCCGGTCCTGGTCCGGGCCGGTTCCGGTCCCGGCCCAATAGGACCGCTAATTCTAACTGCTTATAAAAACTATAATAAAAAGATTAGTTTGGTGAAAAAAAAAAAGAATTTAGACTTCGACCTCCTCTTGTGTTGATTTTTCATTAATAATAAAATTCCACAAAAACGTCCAAAGTCTAATCCTAATTTTGATCTCTAAAAAGAAATTCATTACTAATAAAATTCCACAAAAGACGAAAAACACGTATATGGATTAATCTTTAAATGCAAATCTAATATCAATGCAATGAGATTTTTATCTTTTCAGTTCTTTTTACATGGTTTTCTTTTCATTTATTTTTTGTGAAAAAAATACTATCTAAAATTCGGATCTGTTTGAAAAATTCAAAGAAGATATCTCCCTAAACAAATGAGCCCGATCTAAAAGAAAAATCAATTAACACAATCAAAGATGCAACCACCACAACAATCAAAGATGTAATCATTGCAACCAAAATAGCTAAAGACTCACCGTAGGAGACTCGAAATTTTCAAATCATTAGGATGATCAAACTAATTTTTTTAAAAAAACATTGCCGGTCCGGTCCCAAACCATGGAACCCGGGGACCGGACCGCCCAGTCACCGGTCCTGTTTATTGGGACCGGGGACCGGACCGCCAACCTTAAGGACCGGACCAACCCGCCCGGGCCGGGCCGGTCCCGGACCGGTCCGGGTCGGTCCGGTCCAGTTTGCACACCCCTAGCTGCAAGCAATACGCAGTGGTTGGCGTATGCGTAGGCCACACCACATGTTTAGAATTCCCTTGGGTCTCTCTCTCTCTCTCTCTCTCTCTCTCTCTCTCTCTCTCTCTCTCTCTCTCTCTCTCTCTCTCTCTCTCTCTGTGTTCCATGCTTCCAGAGGATTTTAAGGAGAAAGGAAAAACCATGCAATTGGATGAACTCCAATTTCTACCCTCGTCGACTTCCTACTCAACTGAAAAGAAGTTAACTTAGCGAGGAAACAACCGTGTTTTTAAAAATTAATAAAGAATTTATTAGCCTAATTCCACGCTTTGGTACCCATTGACCCATAAGAAGCAAAACTTGATCAATCTCTCTGATTGTTTGCAATTTCTCAAAAAAGAAGGAAAAAAAGAAGAAGAAGAAGACACTTTTGCTTTTACCCTACAATCATTATGTTTTCCACTCTCGAAAAACAAATTGAATGTGGATAAACATGCGGATTTATTGATGAAAAAATTGGTGGGGTGAAAATGCTAGTATTTACAGATGCAGGGTTCGACTCTAGCATTACGTAAAAAAATCAAAGCAAAAGTCAAAGAGAGATACGACAAATAAAAAAAAATGAATTGAATTATTACACGCTCTCACACGACACAGCACAGCCAATCGCTAAATTACCAAAACCAGATAAATGAAACCAAAAATAGAAAAAAAAGAAGAGGGAAATTGGATTTGGTGTAATATCGGGAGAGCAAAACCAGGAAAGGAAAGCAGTTCTCTCCAATCCCCAACCCCGGCAGGCATAACTAAGCCCCACACGTCACCTTCTAACCACCGCAATGCTGGCCTCCGTCTCCAGAGCATCTTCTTCTTCTTCCTCCTCTTCCCTTCTGCTTCTCGTCTCTTCCTCTTCTAGTTCCTCCCTCTCTAAACCCTCCACCCTTCTCTCTCTCCCCAACCCTTTCCTTTGTCTCTCCAAACTCCCTCCCTCCCTCTCCAAGCCCGCTTTCCCCCGGAGCTCGCGCCTTGTCTCCTCCTACAAGTCCCCCATGAACATCCTCAACAAGCTCGGCTTCGGGCCCAAGACCCCCGACCCCTCGTCCATGGACTCCTCGATCGCCCAGGGTCCCGACGACGACGTCCCGGCGCCGGGCCTGCAGTTCGCCCAATTCGGCGCCGGTTGCTTCTGGGGCGTCGAATTGGCCTTCCAGAGAGTCCCCGGCGTGTCCAAGACCGAGGTCGGTTACTCCCAGGGGTTCTTGCATAATCCCACCTACGAGGACGTGTGTAGCGGGACGACGAGCCACTCGGAGGTCGTGAGGGTCCAGTATGACCCCAAGGAGTGCAGCTTCGAGAATCTTCTCGACTTCTTCTGGGCTCGGCACGACCCCACCACCCCCAATCGTCAGGTGAATTTCATTGGGCTTCGACAATTTCCTGTTTTTCTTTGTCTTCGACGAGATGGAATTGGAGGTGGAATAATTTTAGGCTCTCTGATTATGAGGGTTGGTCGGGGGATCGAATTCTCGCTGACGGAGTTTGCAGGGTGCTTGTCGTTTGCTTTGTCGCTTAGTGGAAAACAGCGACGTGTTTGCCCGCGGTCATTCTACTTCTGAACACATGATATAGTGATGCCGTAATTGTTGTGCTCGCTATCGCAGCTCTTGATGGCTCTATTGTCAGTGTTTCCTTTACCAGCCTGATCATTTATCCAGTTCAGCTACAAGGTTTTGTGCTCCTCCTTCGACGAGTCTGGTTTATGCTTTGGTTATGACTGAAGATGATAGCATAGCCCTTCTACGGGTTTCTCCTCTGGTCAAAGCAATGATAAAACTTAACTCATGTTTCCCACTCTTCTGGCAGCAAGCTCGCCATCATGTTTTGTGAGAAGATTAACCTGAAAACTTGCTGAACTGGAGGCTAGATGAGTCTGTCTACTGTTATCTTGCTAAAGGGCAGTGGGTTAGATGAGTCCATACGAGACTTTCCCTCCTCTGTTTCACAGTGATATGAATTGTGCAGTCGATTATTACATTCAGAGCACTTAGAGAAGTGCTTTGCCAAGCTACCAGCTTGAAGGTGTTTGATGTTTTGAAGCTGATCCGAAAACAGCTGAGGAGTTTGATAGTTAGTGCTAAGTTCTGCTCGCGATCCTCTGATGTCCAGATTATCTCCGCAAGTTTTACCACTTTTAAGGCTGCATGTCTTTTGCTTTAGCTGTGTATTCTCTGACCTATAGTGTTGGTCTGCTTACCCACTTATCTTTTCATTAGTATTGATGCGCATCAAAATGAATCACATGGTGCCACATCGCTCCGTTTAATGCTATGTCATTGAGGAGCGTTGGGCATGAAGTGCTAACTTACTAGTTGGAACATTTATTCTGGCTATTTTGCATGTATAACGAGTATGACTCCCAGATTTTAACCGGTCAATGATGCATTGAGCAGGGGAATGATGTGGGCACCCAGTACAGGTCAGGAATATATTACTACACCCCAGAACAGGAGAAAGCAGCTAGAGAATCCATGGAGCAGCAGCAGAAAATCCTCAACAGAAACATTGTCACTGAAATTCTGCCTGCCAAGAAGTTCTACCGGGCAGAAGAATACCACCAGCAGTATCTTGCTAAAGGAGGCCGTTTTGGTTTCAAACAATCTGCTGATAAAGGTTGCAACGATCCTATTCGTTGCTATGGCTGAAAGAGATTGGCATTAACGTCAGGCTTGGAGTTGTCACAGGTTTGCGATTGAGGTGCAGTTTATGTTAAATAAGCTTCTATGCAATTCACTGCTTAAGATGGGTGATGTTTTCTAGTTCGTCGTGTGAGGAATTTTAGCTCTTCTCTGTAAGAATATGGATACTTTTTTTTTTACATGGTTCTGGTATGGTTTAGCTTTGATATAGATAGTCTTGTTCTTACATTTCGATCATCGTTAACGTCCCCGCAAAAGTAATATGGGTTTAATGTGGAGGAATTTTCGAGCGTCGTTCCTTTGCTCGGTCTGTTGTATCCATCCGTCCGCTCTTGTATATTTTCGTTCTTATTACTATTGTCGTCGAACTTGTTGCATCCAAAACCCACTTAGAAACTAAGATCACTAAATAGGAAATAGTCCACTAATGGACATCCGTTCCATTTCCTTGATTACCACCTAGTATTGGATAATTTTCCTGATCATGATATGTTACATTCTCCTCCCGTTAAGTATATTTTGTCCTCGAAATTTAGTAAACATCAGTCTGAAGGCGGGCTAGTTCTGAATCTTAGTAACCACGAACATTTCTAAACCTTTCTTGAACATCACGTAACCCACCTTATCGCTCTTTTAACCCGCATGCGAAAATTGTAACATCCTGAAAATTCACTTAAAAACTAAGACCACCAAGTGGAAATTGGGAAAATTACCATAAAAAGTCTTAAATTTATTATATGGATACTAATAGAGTCTTAAACTTTTTAGTTTGGCCATTTAGTCTTAAAACCTTTTGATAATTTGTCAATATAGTCATCATACCAAAATCAGTTGGAAATCCCTGACGTGCTTGCCGTCTGTCTTACGTAATTGGAAGAATCTTCACAATTTTTTAAAAATATTCTGAATTTTTTGTGGTTCTTTTTTCTCTCCTACTCTTTTTTTTTTCTTTTGTGTTTTTCACTCCACTTATCAAAGAGTCGACGGGGTCGTTGAGGCCATAGCGATGGCTAGCGACAATTGTCAGCCATAGACGAGAGCTTCCACGACTAGATCTGGTTAGCATGGGCCACAACCCTTGCTCACGAAGCCCTCAACTTCTTGACTTGGCCACAGACAATGGTCGCCAGCCATAGTTAAGGTCCCGATGATCCTCGTCGGCCCTTCCAGGAAGTGATTAATTATATTAGCAAGTCACTAGAAGATTTAAGATTTATGAGCGAAATTGAAAGTTTTGTGACTGAAATGACATCCGTATAATATGTTTATGATTTTTTTGATAATTTTTCTCAAATCTCAATTGATGCTTCGACATTTCTATACATGCTCTAGAGATTAAAAAAAAATGTTTTTCCCCCGAAAGACGACTATTTTCTTCTGAAAATATATCATACGACACAAGTGAAGGGAGGCTACATAATGTGGGAAGTTGCCGTTCTAGATCCATCATTTGTCGAAGTGGAGTGGAGTGGAGTGGAGTGGATAGCGGTATGTTGGGAGCGCGCAGCGGAAGTACGATACTTTCACTCGGGGAGATCGCCAAGAGGGAGCCCAAGTCTGAGCCCATCAATATATCTAGTTGGACCCACCTTTACTCAAAAGCTTAAGCCAATGAGTTATGGGCCAACTTGGGTATATTAACTGCTCAGTACCACATCAATTCTCCTATGTGGGACTTCTCTAACACAACTCACATGTGCATCCTAACACGGTACGTGGGAAAGCGGACTTGTGCATGTTTATGGTCGAAGGCTGAAGAAACTCGACTCGTCGTTGTAGCGATGTGCAAAGCGAAAACCATCATCTTTTGTCCCTCACGGTGAACTGCCACGAAGTTTTGGGAAAAAGTTCATCGTCGTCTTTTTATGCATGAGACGACATAGGAATCTGTTGCGCAGAATAAGCAATCGAACGATAAATAGATAGAACGAGTAAAGTAAAATGGACATCAGATGTACGTGGTTTGGTCATAGAGACCTACGTCCATGGAGAGAGTAGTAATGAATTCCACTATAAAACAAGCGATACACAGAGATTACAGATCACTTGAGTTATACAAACACTCTCAATGTTTTTCAAGTCCCAATTACATCCAAAGATGCACACAGTGTTTAGCCCCTAAATTCCTCGCGAAATAATCTCTCAATTTCGCAAAGGAATTATACACAATTCTTACCACAGGAATTTCACGGCTCGAACATTAATGTTATTGACGTAATTCCACGAAATCGTCCACTGCCAACTTGCCAAGCACTCGAAGAAACAGCGCTTCAAGACCTTCGTAACCTACTGAGCATACCCTCTTCGTTGGATCAACAACCGACGCCAATTGCAATACACATGCAAGAAAGCCACGCCCTAAAGAGATTCTACCACTAACAGAATACATATCCAATATATTCAACTTGACCGAATTCTAAAAAATGAGACCCACCGCTTGAGAAATCCAAGTCGACCAAATAAAAGTTTATAAAAAAAGGATTAATATCACAAAAAACCCCAAACTGGTACGCCTGTGACAGTTTTACCCAAAATTATTTTTTTGACCATGAAAAACCTCAAAATGGTACATCTGTGATAAGTTTATCCCAAATTGGTACAGCCGTGACAAAGTTACCCTCCATTAATTTTCGTTAAATTTTATCTTCAAATTGCTAAGTTGGATGACACGTGGCTATTGTCGGGTGCACACGTTATCTATGTTTGCTATATGTGTATCAATTTGAAATTTTTCGTGGTATTAACTCAATTTAACAAAAATTAACAAAGGGTAAATTTGTCATGTGTGTACCAGTTTGAGATTTTTTATGGTAAAAAAAATAGTTTGGAGTGAAGTTGTCACAATTATACGAGTTTAGGATTTTTGGTAGTTAAAAAAATAGTTTGGGTTAAATTTGTCACAAGTGTACTAGTTTGAAATTTTTGGTGGTCAAAAAAATAGTTTAGGGTAAATTTGTCACATGTGTACCAGTTTGGGGTTTTTCGTGGTATTAACCTAAAAAAAACCTTCATACACTTTTTCAAATCTTGGCCTTTTCTTATCTTCTTGTTATCTTCACGTAATAAACACGAAAACGACTTCCATAAATGGCTCCGTCTAATATTTGGCTTTCAACTTTTACGTGCCGAATAATTTAATTTCGAATTCGTCCAATGGACTTAAACTTGATACATATTTTAACAGAATCAAATCGAAATCTACGTGAGGATGATGAGTCAAATGACGGTTTGTGTAACTTGTTCAGTCACTGGACAACCGCACTGGCTTAGACATGAAGGGAGGAAGATGACATAGGATTTGTTTTTTGCTGAAAATTTGGGAACTGGATGAATGAGGGTGCAATTGGCGGTGAGTATGGTTTGAGGGTAAACCTTGGAACCAAGAACATGATCGGTGGGGAATCTGTTTCGATGGATAGATTCCAGGTTTTAAGTAGGTGGAATGGAACTTGGAATTTTACCTGTAATAAGTTTTTGTGTTTTCTTGATACAGCTCTTCGTGCAATCCTACAGTATTCCATGACATCTAGTGATGACTGTATAATTTAGAACCATTAGTCTGAGCTTCTATTTTCAGCGATGTTTATGATTGAGACTTGTTCGCTTGTTCTTGCAACAAGGAAAATCTTTCACTGAAATTCGTTCTTCGATTTTTATTAAGAAGATTCTGTGGCTCAATCCTCAAAGAAGTATGGTGAGAGATGACAATGGAAGAAGATAGATGGATCGAAAGTGGATTCGAGGTCAACAAGAATTTGAGTTAAGTTACAATACTCCTAGGAAAGCTTGTAAATTGTAGATAAAGTAAATGGCCTTGCCAGATACGGGAAACGTAAAGGACTGTAAGCTAAATTGCATATGAAATTGAGTTGTTTTGGATGTGTGTTGATCTCCCTCCTTCTTCCTCTCTTATGAGTATTTGTATTTCCTTAACTCTGATAACTGTTTAATCAGTTATCTTTGTATTTTGAAATCTTGAATCTGACCGCCCCTCCTTTCTGCACACGTTCTTCACTGCCCTGTCCGCCAAAAGTTGGTTATGGACTGTCTCCGTGGGTTTGAATTTTGAATCCCTTTGAGTAACTTTCGTGCCCACGATCCAGTTGTGTCCATTATTTTGATCTCCTGTTTGTAACTTCTCATGATCGTGGCCTTTTGATGAATGTATAACTTCCCTTGTGTCCATGAGCTTTTGACAGTTATCCTCTGTGCTGTTCAGTAACTTACCGAATCACACTCAGTTACCGAACTTCGGGGAAAGTTCACCTTACTTGCTCATCGGAAAGTTATTTGGCTTTCTCCACTTACTTGATTCGGGAAACGGTGACTCCCATGCTCACTTCCCGAATATTGGGATCTTGATACTTATGGTTGACTTACCGATCATTGGGAAGCTATGTGGCTTTCTCCACTTACCCGATTTGGGAACTGGTGGCTCTCACTCGGGAATCACGTTTTTATTTTGGTGCCAACAAGACTTTTACTTTGTTAATGTTTCATATTTATTCACGTGTCTAAATATGAGATATGGTCAGTGGATTGTAGCAGTAAATGATGATCATTAAAGGTGGTGATCACTGCAATTGTTCAATTAAGAATATAGGTGAAACCTGTATAGATGTTGGAATCAACCTTAGAACCCGTGATAGGGTAAGTTTCGAGTTTCAGATAAAATTGTGCATAACCTAGAACCGCCCACGGGTAGGTGCAACAAACAACTTGTTCCCCACTTCTTAGTCAATATCGTCTGCACAAGTGGCGGGAAAAGTTCACTGTCATCTTTTCTCTTGAGTTTTTGGGTGACTACCTTGGGACTTGGTTGGAGGGTGAATATTCACGATGTCTGGGAATGGGGCTACCTAAACATTGTCTTTCGCGTTCTAAGAGCATAGGATTCGAGAAACCATTGCCTAGATCTATCCTATTGTTAACCACCAAATACAGCAATCATGAACAATAATGAGAGACACATCAAACCCTATGAGAGGGGGGGGGGGGGGGGGGAGAGCCATTTCCATTCGTTACTATCATACAGTTAGTTCTACCCATCAATTTTTATTATCAATACCTACATGACATTAAAATTTTTAAATACTATTAAAAGTTATCCACTTCAATACCGGCAGTGTCACATAGGACGATCGACGTTCGCGTAAGCGATTTCCAATCAATAGGACTGAATTGACAAAATGTAGAAAGATTTAGAGCTGAATCGTTAAACTTAAAATTTTTATGACTGAATTGGCAAAATGTGAAAGGTTTTGCGACTCTTGAGAATGTAGTTACAATCATACTTAAAAGTGGTTGTACTTATTGGGCTATAAATACCAACAACATCAGAACTCTTGGCCTCACGAGACGAGGGTTGTGGTTAGTGTAATGCCCTGAAAATTCGACTTCTGTGAAGTGCCTGAATTCAATAAAATGGATTAATATTGAAATTCAATCGATAAAATATGTTGGATCGTAAGGACTGAAAAGACGATAATTGGACGAATTCTGAAACTTCAGTTGGTTTAGATTAGGTTTCGAATTCTTAGCCGTCGCGAATTAGGATTTCAATCCTCACGCCCGAGCCTAATCCCGATCGAGCCTACCCTGTAAAATTACTAAAATTTCCCTTCGTCCAATGTACCAAAATTTTATTTTAGTCCTGAATTGTTAAATGACCATTTTATCCCTACCTTTATGCATGTGAGACAAAAGCCATTAAGGCATATGAGACAAAATGGCCTTAAAAGTCTTGGTGGACCCCCCCTCTCTCACTCTTCCCCATGCTCCCCTCCCATCAGACGTAACTTGCTCTTTCTCTCTCTTCTCTCTTCCTTTTCTTCTTCTTCTTTGTTGCTTTGTGGACACCTCTTGGCTGAACCACACTTCCTCCTCCTCGTCCATTTTTGTACAATCACCACCCATCAGCTGGCCACCACAACCACCAACCACCTCCCGTCGTCGTCTTGGCCCGGTCTCGGCCTTCGTCGCCGTCGGACGGCCACGAGAAGACCTCGGGAAGGCCAGCCCTATTTTTGGCCTATGAAACCCGAGAGCCTCCAGCCCTTCCTCCGGCCATTTGTGACGTCACCGACGCCTCCCGCCGCCACACCATCATCCTCTGGTCTCTTCACCACCACCTCGACCTGACTTCACCGTCGTTGCTCACCGGAGCCACCGCGAACCACCTCAGAAGCCGCTGGCCCCTGTTTTGGGGTTTTGCTCGTATCTGCTTTGTTTCCGGCCAATCTGACCGCCGCCACCGCTCACCTCCACCTCCGACGACCACCACAGATTCCCCTCTCGACCCTCTGAGCTGTCGTAAGCCTCTCATCGTCGGTAGGAGTCGCGGAGACCCCCGATCAACTCCTCTATTTTCTACGCGATAGTCCCTTATTCGCGTCGGTTCTGTCCGTCGTTGCCCTCCGCCTCCCGTCACCGGTCCCGAATGACTCCCTCATTAACCCTTAGAGCTTCTGGAAGCCGGCCACAGCCGGTGGAGCCGCGTAGAGGCTCGGCTAGCCTTCCCCTATCTTCGGCGCCGGTGCCCTGTTTCTACTCGAGCTGCTATTCGCAGCCTTAGAGCCATCTCCGGTCGCCACCCGCCGCCCTTGGCCTATCTCGTAGGTCGTCCTCAGTCCCTTGGTGAGCCCTCTAACCTTTGCCGGCCTTGACGTAGCCGAGGAACTCCACCGAGCAGCCGTGTTCCCTTGTTTTCGCCACTGACCCGATCTGTTTCAGCCGCCGGCCGCCGCACGCTGGAGCTTTCGTCGCCGGTCACCTACCCCGGCGACCTTGTCAGACATTCACGAGGCATCCTTGAAGTGTAGGGTCGAGTCGCCGCGCGATAAATCCTAGGTTCGCTAAGAATCGCTGCTACCGTCGCCGTTCGCCGTCATCGCCCACGCCGTCGCCGTTGAGACCGCCCAAGCTAACTCACCGAGTGAGTTGACCCTAATCCTTGGTTAGGGTGCTAATTACGCATATAATTAGTCGTTTAGTAGATTATGAAATTTAGGTACGCGATCGGGACCGGTTTAGATAGAAATTGAGATTAGGTTAAATGGCCGATCGATTAGGCTAGTCGGAGTGATTAAATTGTCTGTGGCTAATTGTGGTAAAATAGCAATTGATTGGTTGATTGATGGTTTGTTAATTGTCGTTCGATCGAGATCGAGCGACAGGTTAGAGACAAGCGAGCGATCAGTATTTTTAAATCGACTTGATTAATAAATGACATGGCACGAATTGAGCTTGATATTGCTTTGTTGGGTTTGATTGCTCGAGATTGAGTTACGGCTTTATTGATTTGATCGCTTTGCTAAAATGCCTAATTGAGTATATTGAATGTCTACTGATTGGTTGGCCGTCTGTTTGGGAGTTAATCGCCCTTTTGTGATTGCAGAGTCTAATGATAGTCTGCATATGCATATGACCGAGTGTGAAGTCAAAAGATATATTTTAGCATGAAAATGGCCTTCAATCGAGACTTTTACATGCATGTGTGAGCATCCAGCCTAAACCAAAGATAATGAAATGGATTGATTGCTGGATGTGTATTGTATGGTCATATGAGGAAACGATGATACTTTTCCTTGCAAGTTCGCACCGTACCAATCTTATGGAACCACACGACTTGCCAGAAGCACGACAATTCTGATCTGGTGCTAACTAGTACGGATTCAGAGTTGGTCGGATGCCGTTCGCAACTTGTGATGGATCGACGCCCCATTTAGGGATGCCTACTTGCTGGTGTCGTGCTGGGCGCACTGGCGACACCTCTCGTAGTAGCCATTGCCTAAAGACAAGGAACGTAGCCCGGTCCTGCCGGTAGAACGTTGGATCACACTAATGTGCTGGATCGCGTTATTTGTGTGAGTCGAATCATGCCCTCTTTTGCGTAGATCCTCTCATGTGCCGTTGGCACCATCATCGTTAATAAAATGGACATGTGTGATGTCATGTGCATACTTGTAGATATGATGCTTGTTTGAGTGATTGACTGATGTTGACTGCCGAGTCGAGTCGAGCATTGTATTATGTGTGGCTGAAAGCTGGTAAGTATGCATGTGGATGATTATCATATTGTGATTATGATTGACTGTTATACGTGCCTATGTGATCTTATGAGCCTTCCATTAGGATGCCTTGGGCGAATCAGTTTCCTAACCGAGCTTAGACTTGATTCACTGAGATTTATTCTTACCCTGTCGTGGGATAACATTTTCAGGTCCCAAGTGATGAAATCTCATGAATGCCAAGGATTGGCTTTTGGATTAGTCAGTTCGGAGTAGATGAGAGTTAACCTTACCCGACCGAGGAACTATTTGAGGTTTAATGAGCCGCCCCGAAGTGAGGGGTTATTGTCGCGACCCGTCCGAAACGGACGCGCTGATGGATTACCGATCGCGGGCCTTTTCCCCGCACTGGTGTGCGGATCGCGGGCTTTGGATCGGCGCGAGCCCTCTCAGGCCCATACCAAATCGTGGCGGGAGTATTTTTCAAGGATTGGGCGATAAGAGCCGATCGATTTCGACCTTAATGTGGTCGTGGTGGTATGTGCAACTTGTGCATGCATTTGGAGTCGCCACCGGTCTTTCTTGGAGGGTAGACCGGAAACCTTACTGACCGATTGGGAGAGATCGATCAGTTCTGCGGAACCAGAGATTCTGGGTTCGGGGACTTGGTTACGCTGGTGTCATTACCAACGCCCTTTCGGTACCTAACGCGAGTGATTTTCCTAGCTAAGAGTTCATGTAGGCGCAATTTTAGGTGAGGTAGGTTTGATTCGGGGTTTCATGCAGATTGGAAGACTATTCCTGTCAATCACAATCAATTTTAATGAAAGCGCAATCAAGTGCACAAATAAACCACATTGATGCACATCAATTCAAATCAATGGCTTCCTAGTATAGCCACAAGGATTTATGGAAGATGTGATTTTGGACCAGGGGTAAAATGGGAAGATTTGGAGGCGATTAGCCCGAAGGGAAAAATCATCAACTTTTGGAAGATTTGGATACCGAATTACCCAAACTATTCCATGGCCAGTTGATTGCGGCCACTTCCCATTTTTGAGAATTTTTTGGAATTTCTGGATTTTTCTTCAATTTTTGGAAGACGATTTGCCCAAAGGGCGAAATCGTCATTTTAAGAAGGGTCGGGGTTCAAAACACCCGGAATGAGCCTTGGCCAGTTGATTGTGGCCATTTCATATTTTTTTGGGATTTTCCTGGATTTTTTTAGAATTTTTTTGGAAGACGGTTTGCCGGGAGGGCAAAACCGTCATTTCTGGAAGGACCGGGGGTCAAAAGACCCGAAACAGGTTATGGCCCATTTAATGTGGCCATTTTCTATTTTCTGGAATTTTTTTAGAATTTTTTAGAATTTTTCAAATTTTTCTGAATTTTTTATGATTTTTTTATTGAATTTTTGAATTTTTATTATTTTTTATTATTATTCGAAAACCCTAGATCGGACAGTCCAGGACGAGCCACGTGGCGGCTTCCTGTCCGTTCGATGTAGACCTATTTAATTTATTCCCGAAAATTGGAACCCAACAGATGGTCCGCGAGTCGCCATGTGGCGGATTTTGGTTCGTCCGACTTTAGCATGATCGAACGAGCTACAGAGCGCCACTTGGCGTATTCTTGACCATCGGATCTAATTATTTTTTTTATTCGAAAATCATTTATTTATTTTGAAAATTATTTTTTTAATTTTTCAAAAATCCCAGATCGCAACACGTGGCGAAGCCACGACCGTCCGATCTGGGCGTTTTATTTTTATTAAGAACCGGCCCCACCACGCTGACGTGGCTGCCGACGTGGCACGCCACGTCATCGTTGACCGTTGACCACCGGCGATAGTCGCCGGAGAAGACGATGAACAGTAACTATTCCGGCGACTATCGCCGGAATCCCCGCCGGACGACCCAAAACAACGTAAAAACGATGGTTTCGAGTCCCGATTTTTTCACCAAACAAACCCCCATCAGACCCCGACCAATCTACATTCAATTCATGGCAAAAATAACGTCGGGAACTACCTCAAAAGCCCGGCGACCGAACCGGCTCCGGCGAAGCATTTGCAAAAAAAAAAAACAATTTTAGCTTTAAACTCGATGCTAATCATTCAGGGAGCATCCATGAAGGGTCAAGAGGCTTACCTGAGGTCGTCCAATCCTGGGCGATGGCTCGAAGTCCCCCGTCGAGCTCCCGGTCCAAACCAATGACCGGCGAAGTTCCGGGCCGTGCTTCCGCCGTGGTTTTATGCAAAATAAGGGTCAAGTCGGGCTTAGAGTCGATTCTATGGAATATTAAATACTAGAACCGCGCGAAATGAGGCTTGAGAGGGCACGGCCGAGAGTCAAAAAATCAAACCTCCACTCAGGCATTTCATCAAACAGGTTGCATACATGCGAGAAGTGAAGATCGGGAGAGGATACCGACCTGTCCAAGGGTCACCGGCGGCTATGGAGGCTTCGACGATGATCTGTGGGTGTGGCTGAAGGTCCAGGGTCGGCCCATCTCTCCCGTTTTCGCTCCAAAAATCTCCATCTCTCCCTTGGCCGAGCTCTCTCATTAATCGAGATTCTTCCTTCCTTCTGTCTATGGCCGACCGGCCTTTAGTGCCCCATCCACTTCAAAAACACGAATGCCCATCACTAGCTATTGTCCCCTCACGCGTAGTATCCTTTTCCTTAAAAAAATCACGCACCCACGCTTTTATTTGGTCCCCTGTTCACTGTCGTTTGGTCCCTCCACGCGGGTCTGCAACTGAGTTGCAGACCCGGTTCGACCGAGTCGGGTCGGTTCTGACCCGACCGGCCCGGTTGAACCATTTCGCCAAATTGGGCCCTAAATTGATCATTTTTCATGAAATTGATGGAAAAATCGGATTCCCTGACATGTTTTCTATCAAATAGAGGTATTTTCGTGAATCAATTGATTGAAATTTAATGAAAACCCCAAATTGTCCCTAGGATCCGAAAATGATTTTCGCTCAATCGAGGGTCCAAACTACCAAATTAGTCAAAATTGAGGCCACCAATGGATTCATCATGATGAAAACTATCGGGTAGAGATGTTTAATTTGAATGGGTATGCCCGCATGAAATTTAATTTCAAGATTTATGAAACCGGAAACTAAATTGAAAGAAAATTTGTGCAATTAAGCCCTTTCCGTAAAAATGGATCAAATTGGAGGGCAAATTGACCTAATTGCACTTCAAGACTTTAGAATCCAATGTCATAGCTTATAAAAAGTTAGAATTGAAAATTAAAAGACTCGAAAAGGATTTTTTTAGGCTCGGTTCGGGTTTATGTTTGTGAAGGAACATAGTGACCCGAGCCTAATTTTCAAGATTTAAAGTGACACACTTGAAGATTAAATTAAAAAAAAAATTATTGAATATTTTTTTTGTATTTTTCTGACCACTAATGGTATTTTTATGATTTTTTGGGTATTTTTAATAATTAAATAAATTCAAAAAATTATTAAAAATTACAAAAAATATTTTTTGTTCAAAATTGACTCTTGTGGCTAGGCCAAGGCCTCCAAAGTTGATTTTGTAATTTTATGATTTTGTTGGCTATTTTTAATTAATTTTTAAAAATAAAAATCAAAGTAAAAAGAAATTAAAAATCAGGTGTCAACAGTTATTTGTGTAGCTATAGCTCAGTAGGGTTAAGACTCATCTGCTTATGTCGAATGATTTGTAATTGTCTTTTATGGAATGACTATCGTGACTGTCTACTTCTCTATCCCATGTATGATTTGTTGTTAGGGAGTTTTCATGTTTCCGCATGCGTAAGTAAGTGATAGGTTGATAGTGTGCTTGCGACGCTATCTCTATGACCTCGTGGCGATTTGGTAAGGGATGTCGCGAGCTCGAGAGTCAGGGCGTGATATCCCCGCCCAAGGTGGTATCAGAGCAAGGTCTGCTTGATCCATCTGGTCATTGGCTTGGAGTAACAAGGAGCGCTGTGATTAGTAGGACTTTAACCGTTGTGCATGTGATTGTTATCTGTGCCTTTAAGTTATTGAGTGTGCGCACGTGTTCATTACTCAAGTTTTAATGCTGTATGCCTGAGCTCGCTTTGGTATTGCGTTGGGGTGGGCAGGACCCCGTATGGTACCTATCGGGAGTGTAGATTGTTAAAATGTTTGGGTGAAGTTTGGAACCATTGGGAATGGTCTTTAGGATCTCGACGCCACTAAAGGATAAGGTAGTGCCTGCTGCAAGAAGTTTCAAGGGTAAATTGATTATAAGCTTTTAAGAGATGAGGATAGGGTGATCATACTGAAGATGTGTAACCTTGATGTTATTATGGATGCGGATTGCCTTGGAGCTGTGTTTGGTGTTGTTACAAGGCACTGAGTCTTAACCCGTCAGGTTGGTTAGTTTGAGTTTGATGTTAATCGAGGAGAAGTCTCGACTTGTTTGGTTCCGTTGCCTAAGGTGACTGGTCTACTGGCGAGTGATTGTTAAAGTTATTTGACGTCCATGATTGAACCTTTAGCTGAATGACCCAGGATGAGAGACATCGCATTCCTGTATGAACTTTCTGATGTCTTTCTTTAAGAGATGCAAGGGTCATGACCAAAAAGGGAAGAATTGGAGTTGTGGTGGAGTTGTCCTCTAAAATGAATTTGGTCTTTAAGGCACCACATGAGATGATTCTGTCGGAGCTTAAGAACTTTAAGGTGCAGAAGAGTGAGGTGAGCGAGGGATGATTAAGTAATTGATCTTTAAGATGTAATGATCCATTGGGAAGTCGAAAGGTTCGAACTGATAAAAATCGATGTGAAGGCAGGTAATAGGTGATGAACGATGAGGAAAATCTTTCACTACACATGCTTTAAAGAAATTGCGAAGGTTGAGTCATACCTCCGAACCTTGATCGGAGAAGGCCTAGTAGTATGATAAGGGCAGTCTTGTAATAACTTGAGACCCGTATGGTTCAGTCGACTAGTGACCTAATAAGGTCATGGTGAAGTGTACAGTGCCTGCGGATTGTAATTAATGAAACCTTAGACATGTGCATGGAACGAGGACAGCAAAGACGAACAAAGAAAGTTTGTAATGGCAATCTAAGGGTGGACGACATGGTAGGGTCGCCGGTTGGATGCATAGACTATTGAGACTGGTAATACCCCTGAATAAGATTAAGATTGTGAGATATAACAATTAAGGAATGCTAGTTATCAGAGTGGCGCATCGGAAGCATAGTAGGGCCACATGATTTTTTGGAATAATGACCATAAGGGTCTTGTTTTTGGTAAAATAGAAAACCAATCAGAATTCACCACTGTAGTTTCAGTGTTAGTCCAAATAGCTTGAGGATGCACCAAGATTTGAGGTAAGGTTATTAAGGGATTGGCAGGAAGATTGGTACGGCCAAGCATATGGCGAATGGTTAAGATTTGGTGTATCGATAAGTCAAAGCGCAACGTTACAAGCCTAGTGGACTGCTACAGTCATTGGTGATTCTAGAGTAAAGGTGGGAAAAGATCACAATGGACTTGTAATGAAACTTCCAAGAAGTCAAGAGATAAATGACTCAGTTTGGTGCGTAGTAAGCAGATTGATGATGCATGTTTAGGTTATAACAGTGTGAAAAGATTCGGCATGGTATGAGTGTGATGCCCCAAGACCTAGGACCGACTCAAGCTTAAGACTCGGACTACTCGCGAACAACGACCAAGAGTTGAGGAAGCCACCAAGAGAATTTAGAGGTCGCCCTCGACGTGGATGATGGCCTGATTTGCCAGTCGGTTGTGCTGATTGAGGTTCGACTGTGTAGCGATATGAAATCAAGCATAGATCGAGTTGGGTGGATCCGGTTCAGCTATAAGTCAACTATAGGATCACCTTGAAGTTAACCAGGGATTGATTCGTGGTATAATTTGCGAGCTGGCATTGATCTATATTCAGGATGGCCATAGACCCAGGGAGGAACGATTTGTACTAGAACCCCATACTAACCGCGCACTAGTCAAATGGCTGATCACCCCGAGCCGTGTGACTTGGAAGAATATGGGTCAAGACAAACTAATCTTGCATTAATTTGAGTTGGTCATGAGAAGTGATCTCGATAGTGTTCGATTGTACCATCGGTCTAGGAACGGGTGATTCCAACCCTAAACCGGAATATTTGAAGTGGTCCTTGACTCGCCAGTCGCTTGTAAGCTGACCTTGTTCGACAGAATGGATGGCCTAACTCTTAGTTTGATTTGGCGCTGAGTTCGGTAATTCTTCAGATGTTTCAAGAGTTGATAAGTGGTGATTCCAAACCTCAAGGCGTTGATGAAGAGGCCACTACTTAGTCGACCTTCTCCATGTAAGCAGAATGCCCAAATTGCCATTAGCGTTAGTCGTGATTGACCTCTATGAAACAAGAAGAAAAGCATCGTTGAACTCTGCTCATTGGAAATTAAGAGATGGTCAATCGATCCGTGGGAATGGTTAATATTGTGGTTACTAGGACAACCGACAATTGGATTGGACAGCAAAATTAGCTGGTCACAGGTTGAGTTGAATCTTTAGAGTTGGATGGCTCAATTTGTTTAAACGAATTGTAGATATGGAATTATGGCAGATTGGTAAACGATGATCGTAGGTTCGAATCTGACTTGTGTTTGATGGTGCTTTTCGAGGCATTGTTTGGTAAAACGTGTAGAACGATAGTCTGTTTGGATTGAAGTTGGTGAAAAGAAGGTCACGGGTCCTGAGTTAGTGGAACAGTCGATGGAAGCTGTCAAGGTTATTAAAGACAGATTGAGGATAGTACGCAGTCATTAGAAAAGTTACGTTGATAAGAGGCGAATACCTTTGAAATTTCAGGAGGGTGACCAAATCTTTTTAAAGGTGTCGCCTATGATAGGGATATCTCATTTTGACAATAAAGGAAAGTTATGCCCAAAGTATGTCGGACCTTTCGAGATTTTGGAAAGGATTGAGAATTTGGCGTACCGTCTTACGTTGCCGCCGAGACTTGCTCAGGTGCATATTGTCTTCCACGTGTCGATATTGAGGAAGTATGAACTGGACCCCACTCATGTGCTGATTTATGAAAGGATTGATTTGGATGGGCGAGCATCGTACGTTGAAAGTTCAGTCAGAATCGTGATTAGGAAAAACAAGTGTTCCGAAACAAAATGATTTCGTTGGTCAAGGTGATTTAGCAATACCATGGAACTGAAGGAACTACTTGGGGAATTGAGAAAGTTATGAGGACTAGATATCCTTATCTATTTGAAGGATTGTAGAAATACTTCAATTTCGAGGACGAAATTTCCTAAGGGGAGAGAGTTATGACGTCCTGGAAATTCGACTTCTGTGAAGTGCCTGAATTCAATAAAATGGATTAATATTGAAATTTAGTCGATAACATATGTTGGATCGTAAGGATTAAAAAGACGATAATTGGACGAATTCTAAAGCTTCAGTCGGTTTAGATTAGGTTTCGAATTCTTAGCCGTCGCGAGCTAGGATTTCAATCCTCGCGCCTTAGCCTAATCCCGATCGAGCTTAGCCTGTGAAATAACCAAAATTTCTCTTCGTCCAGTGTATCAAAATTTCATTTCAGTCCCGAATTGTCAAATGACCATTTTACCCCTACCTTTATGCTTGTGAGACAAAAGTCATTAAGGCATATGAGACAAAATGGCCTTAAAAGTCTTGGTGGAACCCTCTCTCTCTCTCTTCCCCATGCTCCCCTCCCATCAGCCGTAGCTCTCTCTCTCTCTCTCTCTCTCTCTCTCTCTCTCTCTCTCTCTCTCTCTCTCTCCTCTCTTCCTTTTCTTCTTTTTCTTCTTCTTCTTCGTTGCTTTGTGGACACCTCTTACCGAACCACACTTCCTCTTCCTCCGTCCGTTTTTGTGCAATCATCATCCACCAGCTGGCCACTACAGCCCCCAGCCACCTCCTGTCATTGTCTTGGCCCTGTCCCGGCCATTGTCCCCGCCAAACGGCCACGAGAAGACCACGGGAAGGCCTGCCCTGTTTTCGGCCCCTAAAACTCGAGAGCCTCCAGCCCTTCCTCCGGCCACTTGCGACGTCACCGACGCCTCCCGCCACCACACCACCACCCTCTGGTCACTTCACCACCACCCCGACCTGACTTCACCGACTTTTTCTCACCGGAGCCGCCGCAGAATCCGCTGGCCCCTGTTTTGGAGTTTTGCTCGAATCTGCTCTGTTTCCGGCCAAATCGACCACCACCATCGCTCACCTTCACCTCCGACGACCACCTCATACTCCCCTCTCGACCCTCTGAGCCGTCGTAAGCCTCTCGTCGTCGGTAGGAGCCGCGAAGACCCCTCGATCAGCTCCCCTGTTTTCTTCGCGTGAGTCCCCTGTTCGCGTCAATTCTGTCCGTCGTTGTTTTGCCGCCGTCGACTGCCCTCCGCCGCCGGTCACCGGTCCCGACCGACTCCCTCATCGACCCTTAGAGCTTGTGGAAGCCGGCCACAGCCGGTGGAGTTGCGTAGAGGCTCGGCCAGCCCTCCCCTGTCTTCGGCGTCGGTGCCCAATTTCTGCTCGAGCTGCTGTTCGCAGCCTTAGAGCCGTCTCCGACCGCCGTTCGCCGCACATTGGCCGGTCCCGTAGGTCGTCCTTAGTGTCGCGACCCGTCCGGAAGCGGACGCGGCTAATGGATTACCGATCACGGGTCTTGGATCGGCGCGAGCCCTCCCAGGCCCATACCAAATCGCGGCGGGAGTATTCTTCGACGATAAGAGTCGATCGCTTTCGACCTTCAGTGTGGTCGTGGTGGCATGTGCAAATTGTGCATGCATTTGGAGTCGCCACCGGTCTTTCTTGGAGGGTAGACCGGAAACCTTACCGATCGATTGGGAGAGATCGATCAGTTCTACGGAACCAGAGATTTTGGGTTCGGGGACTTGGTTACGCTGGTGTCGTTACCAACGCCCTTTCGGTACCTAATGCGAGTGATTTTCCTAACTAGGATTTCATGCAGGCACAATTTTGGGTGAGGTAAGTCTGACTTTGCACATTAACCAGTTTAACATGCTCACGTAATCATAATAAATAAATAGATGTCAATCACATAAATATCTATCCTACGTGGTGATCATGGAATTATGATTTAATGGGTCTCGAGCCAATGAGACCACATATAATCATTTTAATATTTTAATAACGGAGAGCCGCTCTTCGCTTCTTCTTGGTTTCTTGAACTCTTCAAGAATTGGGCCCCAAAGAGCTCGCCGACTTAAAAGGCTCCTCCACGTAATCCTCGTAGCATTTACATCAACAATTGACTATGCTAAAAATAAAGATTACATGAAAAATAAAAGGAGTACGCAGCCTCCATTTAATAATTACAACCCCAAATATATAAATAATCATCATACATTCATATATACATCAATCACATTGATTAGGGATTTTTCCATGATCACCACCCTTTCACGTAAGTAATAAATTCACAATTTAAAACTTAGGAAGGCACAATAAAAATTCTACGTTGAATCATATTCAGAATTTTTACGTAAAATAAGATAGCCATAAATTTTCGATTCAAAATTGATTTAGTCTCAATTTTTGCTACGTTGATTAATTTATCATATAAAATAATCAATCTCCATTAGCCATGTAAGACGAACAATTCGTTAATACATATTGGCCATAGTATTGCAAAAATTGCAAAAAATCAATTAAATGCACGAAAACACCTAAGGATTGGCTCTGATACCACTGTTGGGATCCACGTAACACGTAGCGGAAATAAATAACAACCCACACATGTATCTCCAGAGGCGTACTTCGTGCATTTCAATCGAAAAAAATCACAAAGTCTCAAAGGGAGTAAATAGATTACCTCTCGTAGCGTGCTTGAACGGAGGTGTCGGTTCGATGTTCTTCGATCTCAGCCTCCACAAGTGTTAGGCATCTAGTTCGGACGCACCACCAATTGACGAACGGGGAGACGACTAATAACTCCACAACAATTGTGCTAGCAATATGCGGAATCAATATTCCGAACTTAGTATATTTTGCTCGCTCAAGATTATGAGAATATAGAGAGTGTTTGTGTTCTTCTCTCTAAGCTCTCAAAAATTTGCACACTCTACAAAATGTCTCTCCCCCTCAACCTCAAAACTCTTGCCATCCTTTTATAGCCAAAAATACCTTCCAATAAATTGTATTTAAAAATAGCACTAACAATTATAAATTCTATCTAAAAATAGCACTCACAAATAAATGACATTTAAAAATAGCACTAACAATAGCACTCACAATTTATAATACAAAAATGCTATTTAAAAATAGCACTAACAATAGCACTCACAATTTATAATACAAAAATTCTATTTAAAAATAGCACTAACAATTATAAATTCTATCTAATAATAGCACTCACAAATAAATGACATTTAAAAATAGCACTAACAATAGCACTCACAATTTATAATACAAAAATGCTATTTAAAAATAGCACTAACAATAGCACTCACAATTTATAATACAAAAATTCTATTTAAAAATAGCACTAACAATTATAAATTCTATCTAATAATAGCACTCACAATTTATGATAAATAAATGCCATTTAAAAATAGCACTAACAATAGCACTCACAATTTATGATAAATAAATGTCATTTAAAAATAGCACTAACAATAGCACTCACAATTTATAATACAAAAAATGCTATTTAAAAATAGCACTCACAATACAAAAATGCTAAAAAAGGCACTAACAAAGGTGTTAAAAATAATAACCATTATTATTATTACAAGAGTTAAAGAGGTTACCAAACAATACAAATATGCATAACGTATAAATACGTATGATGTATAAATACGTAGAGCATACGTATACATCCGTGAAACCGGGGACTAATTGAAAGAAAAATGTGCAATTAAGCCCTTTTGGTAAAAATTGATTAAATTGGAGGGCAAATTGACCTAATTGCACTTTAAGACTTTAGAATCCAATGTCATAGCTTATAAAAAGTGAGAATTGAAAACTAAAAGACTCGAAAATGATTTTTTTTTAGGCTCGGTTCGGGTTTATGTTTGTGAAGGAACATAGTGACCCGAGCCGAATTTTTGAGATTTAAAGTGACACACTTGAAGAGGAAATTAAAACAAAATTATCGAATATTTTTGGGTATTTTTCTGACCACGAATGGTATTTTTCTGATTTTTTGGGTATTTTTATAATTAAATAAACTCGAAAAATATTAAAAATACCGAAAAATATTTTTTGTTCAAAATTGGTTCCTAAGGTTAAACCAAGGCTTCCAAAGTTGATTTTGTGATTTTATGACCTTTTTTGATATTTTTAATTAATTTTAAAGAATAAAAATCACAATAATAAATGGTAAAAAAAATCAGGTATCAACAGCTGCCCCTCTTTGAAAGGAATCTCGTTAGAGGTTTCTCTCAAAGATAAGGTGGCACCTGATTCCTAACCGACTCAACTGGGAAAATAAGAGAAGAAATGTTATGACATCGGATCCTTAAGCCTATTGATAAAAGCTCAAATCAATCTCCGGTTTGCTCTAACAATTTGAACATGGGCCGAAGTGAGAGAGGCTTACCTGAAGCTCACCTGTCGGATGCTGCCGGTTGCGACGACTTTCAAGAAGATGCCTAGGACTCATCATTCAGAATATCCCAGGGAGATTAAGCTCTGACCTGTATGGTAGGTCATACCATGATGGGATTCCTAACTTGTAGGAACCTAAGGAAGGCGTATCCCACGCTTTGGGATTTGCCAAGAATTTTGATCCGTATGGTGGATCAGACCTTTGTGTTGATCCTTACTGCGATATTTATCAATGAGTGGACCCTTATGCGGTTTCTACCATATGTGACCCTTCAGGCGGTTTCTACCATTAATGTGATCCCTCAGGCGGTTTCTACCTTGGTTTGACCATTCAGGCGGTTTCTACCTTGAGTTGACCCTTCAGGCGGTTTCTACCTTTGATTTGACCCTTCAGGCGGTTTCTACCTTGTGTTGACCCTTCAGGCGGTATCTACCATGTGTTGACCCTTCAGGCGGTATCTACCTTGTGTTGACCCTTCAAGCGGTATCTACCTTTGATTTTGACCATTCAGGCGGTATCTACCTTTGATTTGACCCTTCAGGCGGTATCTACCATGAGTTGACCCTTCAGGCGGTTTCTACCTTGTGTTGACCCTTCAGGCGGTATCTACCATGTTTGAAAAGGGGTCTCATGACGAGGGTTCTCCACGTCCGATGAGACTGTTTGATATTTTGAAAATGGGTCCTGGGACGAGGGTTCTCCACGTCTGATAGGACTTTTTCTTTTAAAAGGATTTTTCTTCCCCTTTTTTTGAGACCCCGAAGTTTGTCGGGAATTCAGTTTTTTAAAGCAGTGAAAGATTTTATTTTGACAAAACTTCACTTGAGTCTGTTGAGGCGACATTCTGGGAGTTGGGTTCTCCAAGTATCCTGCATAAGTTTGAGCCTGAAAGATTTTTCTTCACCAAGAAAACGTTAGTAATCTTTGGGAAGACCACGGCTGTCCATTTTGACAAAACCGTATGATTTAAGTTTTAATCATGAAATGTGCATTTTGATGCTGGGGGTTATCCAAAGCATTCTTGCAACATGCAAATGTGATCACAAATCCCTTGCACGGAAAATCTGGATCAACAGTTTGAAAATTCCAAAAAGAGTTTGTTCAAAACATCAATTGGAATATTTCTCGACAATGAGGTCTTCTCACCTGTTTTGCGATCGTGTTTTTTTATAGGGGATACACTCGATTCCCTACTAACCCGTGCCTAGGTTTTAGGCTCATTCGCAGCGCATACATTTTGATCGGTCGGGAGGTCTTCCACGGGACCGTAATGTTGGGCTTGGATATTGGTCTTCAAGGGGGACTCACTTTTGAGTCAAGGTCATTGAATGAAAGTTTTCACCATCTGCTCCGGGTTTACAAGTCAAGAACCCTGCAAAATGAGAAAGAAATAGTCTTGCTCGTACTTCTTCGAGCTGAGCTGTATGTTAACCCAAGTGTCTTAGTCAGAGAAGACTGTTTCAGGGTTATGATGTTGGTAGGATTGGGGACCGAAAAAGGCTTGTTTTTGGCCCAGAATTCATGACGAGTTTGACATTGGTGATCATTGCTGATTTACCTCCTGTCTTTTCCTTTCTGCATCTTTAGTTTTTGAGGTGTACAACCGATTTTGAGGTGTGCACCAGCTCTTTAGAGAGCGTCCCTTGTTGTATTCAGAGACCGACTCTCTCCATGTCTTTGTTCTGTGCTTGGCAGCATTTGGGGAGCAGCTTTTTTTATTTGACTCCTTTAAGAATTTTTTTTTTTCATCCAAGTTTCACTGGGGATCAAGCAAACAGCTTTCATGAGCATCGGCCTTGCTTTTACCAGGCACTTTGCTTTTTCTCGATGCCGTGGATTTTTCTCATTCATTTTTGAAATCCCACTTTTTCTCATCTTCATAGGATCGCGTTAGACCTATGATCAAAGGTCTAACAAGGTTAAACATTAACTTAGGAATTCTTTTGCAAACCCTAAGTCTTGAACTTCTTCGTTTCTGAAGTGATGCTGCATCCGTCTTGGAATGTGCAATGATCACCAACGGGTTTATGAAATGATTCATGCAGGCTCAACTTGGCTATGCAAAGGATTCGGTGTGTGGGATAGAGAAATGAATGCTTCTCATCATCCTATGGCACTTGGATTACCATATAAACAACACACAAAGATTAATGTTAGTCCGAGCAAGAAAATTTCTAACAATTTTCTCCTGATGCTGCTGGACTCACCTCCATTTTGCCCCGATGTGGGGTGGTTCTTGACAGGGTTAAGAATGAAAACCGCCGTTCAAAGGGGTTATCAACGGTCACCTGTAGTGTTTGGGGGATATGAAACGAATGCCTCCGTCGTCCCAACCCATGTAATCGCTGCGAATGGTCCCTACTTCCGTAGGTCCAGATTCTGTTGTCTTATCCGCTCCATTTCTCTCTTAAGTGTGTATAGGACGTGTTTGGACTAGGCTTTGCCTCTCGTCTTTTGAGAAAACGTCCTTTTGAAAGTTTTGAACAACTTTTGATTGGAAAAATCTCTTTCGTTTTCTCCAAAAACTTTACCCGTCAATGGGATTTTATGATGCCCAATGCATGTTCAGATAACCTCATGTTTCAAAACATGAATGCCAATGAAGTTAGAATCCTATGTCTTTTCTAGACATCAGATTCTAAAAGCTTTTCTTTTCTTCTCTATTTTTTATTCAACATTTTCAATGGATTGGGGAAAGGGATACTTACCTGTCCCCCGCGGCTGGAGATCCCTGAAAATGCGGAAGAAACATGTTATTGTTCGTTCATGAATTTTTCAAAAAATTAGAACGATACATCTTACCCTCGGTCGTGTGCCCCTGCGAGTGCACACATGTTGTCAAAATTTGTCCTCCTTGATGGTGAGTCCCTATCAAGGATAAATAGCAAGTGTTAACTCATATTCCCAAATTGAAGACAAATTGGGACAATACAACTTTACTCTTGGTTCTCATCCCGTTCTGACGTCGCGTATTGATATGAACCACGTCTATCAAATCCGCTTATCCATGCTTGGAATATTTGCAATATCAATGGTTCAGCTGCCCCCGGTTGGGCAACGTCTGTTTTGTTATTTGAACAGATGGCTCCTTGGGTGATTTATCCACGTTTAACACCTGAGAAGGGAAAGAAATGAGACATTACTTTGGTATTCGGTTGAAGATCGTTTAGGAACGATACATCGTTTTACCAAATGGGAGGCTTCGTGACCAAACGTATTTCGTGCTGAATGGGGGTAGATCCCATTATGCTCCGCGGGTGATAGTCATCGTTCATGGAATTTGCTCCACGGATTAAGTGATTAATCCATGGCCCTTGGCTCGAAGACGTTCAAAGGGTAATGTTGACACTCAGAGCGGTTAGTTTTCAGCGTTAATTACAATGTTCCCGCGGGAACTTTACAACGAAATCCGTAACACATTCATTCGATGTATTCACCTCTCACTCTCCTGAGCCTTCTAATGATTTAGCACACGAGCTTCGAACCAGATGTCCGGTCGCCGGTACCGGTCACGACTGCGAAGATGCACTTGTTCCAAAATGCTTGACCCATAGGCTGAGTTGCTCATTCAGGAGATCGTCCGACCGCTCGAGTCGTCCAAGTTGAGCATCCTTAATTGCTGGTGACGGACTTCTCCCATTTTCGGCATGAACAACCTGGTTTCTCGGTTTATGCGTGATCCACACGCCGAGTTGCTCACTGAGGGACTCGCTTGAAATTTCAAGCCATTGACGCCCAAGTCGGGCATCCTCAACTGTTGGCGATGGGTTCCTCACACTACTTTCGACATGAACAACCTCACTTCTCGAGTTGGTATTTTCATCGTTGTCCAGTAGGTTTGTACCCGATGCTGGATTCGCCGTAGGAATAACACTAACGATCGGTTGGTGCTCAAATTGGGGAGTCCATACCTGCTGAAATTGTTGTACATACTCTTGGGGAGTACCAGGGTAACTCAGGGGGGAATTCAGCCGATCGAACCAAGAATAGATGTTTTCAAGGAGATCGTCTGAACCATCGAGCGACTGACACTCAGGTTGAGTATTGTCGACTACTGGAGAAGGAATCTTTTTGCCATTTTCGTCATGGACCACCTGATTCTTCGAGCCGGAATCTCCGTAATCGTCTCGCAAGATTGTATGTGCATCTCCTGCCAGTGTTAGATCCGCTGTAGGACTAGTATTAACGGCCAGTCGGTGCTCAGACTGGGGAGTCCCGATTTGCTGAAATTGCGGTACATACTCCTGAGAAGTACTGAGATAACCCATGGGAGTACTCTGATTGATGCCTGAACAATCGACCGTGTAATTGTCAGTCCCATCGGTGTTAAGAGGTGATTGGATGCTTCCTGCTTCATGAGGATTGCGATCACAGCCATGCTCATCGTTTAAACTTGAACTGCCTCTCTCTTGGTCTAGCGCCACTCGTCCATCTCTCAGTAGTCTTTTGTAGCACCAAAGGTGGTTCCTGACTTTATTTCTATCCAATTCCGGCATGTTCATGATCTTGAGTATGCGCGATGGGCGAGCCAAACTGATCCCTAACTGTTGAACTGCATCAACAAATTTGCTATGAAGCTCCGAGGTCCAATAAAACCTTGTTTTCTTGCTAGCCGAAGTAGGGTTGGCAACTCGGCGGCTACTCTTCGTGGAATCTGGTCGTGTTGAACCGCCTCTATCTTGGTCTAGCGACGCTCGTCCATCTCTCAGTAGTTTCTTGTAGCGCCAAAGGTGATTCTTGACCATATTTTTAGTCAGTCCCGGCACGTTCATGATTTCGAGTATGCGCAATGGGCAAGCAAAACTGATCCCCAACTGTTGAACTGCATCAACAAATTTGCTATGAAACTCCGGGGTCCAACGAAATCTTATTTTCTTGCTAGCCGAAGTGGTGTCAGCAACTTGGCGGTTACTCTTCTCGGAATCTGGTCGTGTTGGAGGTTGCTCTGGAGGGGATTTAGTGGTCTCAGATCGGCTGGTCATGATGGTGAGTTCATCATCGAGCGGACCCGACTTGTCATGACGCATGTTCCCTTCCACAATGGGCGTCGACTTTGACCTTATAGCACTAGTTTCCTCTTGTAGATCCTCGGCGGTACCCGCCTGTTCCGAAAGATGTTGCGAAGGGCATTGCAACAAATGAGCATTATAAACCCCCAGATCTGGCTCTTCAGTGAATACTCCGTCCGTGGGAACATGGTTACCGCACTCCAGGAAAATAGCGATGCTTAGAGCTTTTTTGTACTGAGTGTTTTTTATTCGAAGCTTTTCATTTTCCTCCCTTACAACCGCTAACTCGTGCCGATCGCGTTGCTGCTTCAGCCGGGTTCGTTTGTTTTCAAACCAGCACTTGACCTTCCGAGGCTCCCACCCTATCTCCTGGCCCATTTTGATTTTCTGTTCCATGTCCGGATAGGGGTATTCCCTGAAAAACAATTCGAGTTTATGGACTTGACCTGAAGTGTTGCGTTTGAGATATTCCCCTTTCTGACGCTGATAACCGTCGCGGGTACTGTTCTCGTTAACCAAGCCGCGGGTTTCATCATTAGAAGGATCGGTCTCCATGGCCCTCGTGTCAGGTTCGGTCCTGAGATCTTCAAACTCTTCCAGCAGCTCAAGCTCGGAGACCTCCAAGTCTGGCGCTTCCAGTAAATGACAGAATCCCTTGAACATTTTGACCGGGATATCACTGTTTGATTTTCCGTTAACTCAGCTTTCTTTGTTCCTCCTTGGATCTTCACTTTCTCTGCAAATTCTGAGAGGTTAAAGGAGCCGGATCACCGTTCTTCGATCAAAGGTGATGGCTACCCGACGAGCGCTCTTCTCAATGTTTCGAGATTCCCACTTCGTCCTTTTGTGATGGCTACTTGACGAGCGTTTTTCTCAAGGCTTCGTAATTCCCACTTTGTCCTTTTTTGCTCTTTTCTACGTGAACGGAGCTTGAAGATCTCTTGCGTTGATTTCGCTTTGTCGAGCACTACGCTTGTCCCCCTGGCCCAGTCTCTAGAGTAACAAGCCTGCCCACCTTTCGGCGCCATTATGTTTCGTAAAACCCGAGATCACAGGACGGTGGTGGATTCGTAACTCATCGGGGATGCATTAACGAAACCCGCTTGGCTCTACTGCACATAAAATATTATTACCACTTCTCCCTGTACTCGAGCATTTATAAGGTGATAGATTGATGTCAAGAAGATTAACACTTTAGCCTTATCAGACTCAGCCTCTCAAACACTCTTCACATTCTCACTCTCTTCTCCGTCATTCCATCGCATATGGATTCCTCCTCTATGCCTGTTGCCTTACCTGAAGCTTCGACCCAATGGGAGAGATTTTACCACCTCTTGGGTAGGGGTTATGGCTACATAAACAATCATCCTGAAGCTGAGGTTGAAGTTCGTACTCTGATTCCGGCCCTGGATACTGCGTGTATTGAAGGTACGAAACTGCAAAGGGAGTTTGTGATCTTCCCAACTCTCTTTAACAATTTCATGCAGGCTTACGAAGTTGCTAGCCGGGAGGTCACTTTGGCTGGTATCGTGCGAGCCCGTTATCAGGACCGAACTGAGTCCCTGATGTTGGCCATGCTGACGGCCGATAACCATAAAAGGGCTGTTGAATACGCCCACGCCCAGGTTTCGATGCTGGTCCGTGAGAGGGACAACTTGGTGGAGCGTCTGGCTCTTTTTGACACCGCCTTTGAGCAAGACCAGCACAACTTCGTGCTGAGGTTCCAGTGTGCCTGGTTGGAGGAAAGGCTTGAAGACCTGAGCATGGATATAGCTCGCGGGAGGGTGCTGGCTCATGACTTAGAGCTTGAGTTCGAGTACTATGACACCAAGGTGAACGAACTTAAGGAGAAATGTCGTCTCCTTTTCTTCAAGCTTGTAGACCTCGATTCCCGGAGTGTGGGTTGTAAGCAAGGCATGGATAGCATGGAGAGTCAGTTAAGCTTTTTTGTGATGCTTGTCAGAACTCATTTTGGGTTTACTGCTCCCCCTCAGTGATCCACTTGTAAACTTTCCTGCTGAATGAAATAAATGCGAGTTTGTTTATATATGCTCTTTCATTCTGCATTGTTGACTAGCCAAGAAAGGTTTTTGCTTTCGGATCTACGCGACTCCTTTTTCGCCTGTGTCAACAGATTGACTACGCATCATTCTCACAGCCCGACGCTTTATATTTGATTGACCTGAATGCCTCGTGAGAAATAGATTTGTAGTTGCTCGAAACTTAAAGATTGCCCCTGATTTTGCGGTCATTGCGTTTGGGGCCGCTAGTAATCTTTCACTTTCGAGCTCGATCACATTCTGCTAGTAACTCATGCTATCAATTCTGCCTTCACGCGTCGGGGCTGATTTTACCTTGAACTTAATAACAAGGAATTACCGTATACACACGAGATGACGTTTGCGAAAAACATTATGCAGAATCAACTCTAGCTATTGAAGAAACAAACGCATGCACCGATGAGAACTTTACAATAGGAGATACATCCTTCTCGCGTACATCCCCTTCTTTCTTGGGGCATGTCCAATGACTAACCAGTCTGGCCTCAGCTTAGGTGTGCCATTACCAAGTGCAGATCATGGTTGCCAACCTTTAATAGCTTCCAACTGATCGAACCAGGTATCAAGTCCTTCATCGAAGAAATCACCCGACCCCTCGAACGATTGATGTGTAGGTTGAGCTGCATCGCCCGACGGGTTCTTCGAACTGGAACCTCCATCTTTGTCTGGGATTATAAGAGGAGATTTGATCGATTGACTACCACAAGCATCTCCCACTTGGGGATTAGGGAAATAAGAGTGCTCCAAGCTTTCTCCCATTAGATCATCTGAAGCCATATGCTCTGATTGGGCAAACCCTTGAGCACTGGGCGTGGTGGGCTGATCTGCGACAGGATGAACACTGACTAGCTGCTGCTCGAACGGAGGAGTGCTTACTCGTTGCACTTGTGATGCGTGTTCTTGAGGAATATTGAAATGACTCGCGAGGATATCCTGATCAAATCCCCAATAGTCGTCCAGATTCGACCGGGCCTCATTTGTCATAAGGGTGCTGGGTTCGCAGCCGAGTCTATTGCTCGGATTCAGTTCTGCATAACGCTGTCCTAACGCCCTTCTGTAGCAACCAAGGTGATTCGCGACTAATTGCTTGGTAAGTCCCGGTACGTTCATGACCCTAAGTATGCTTGTCGGACCTATGAAGTCGAGTCCTATCTGTCGAACTGCGTCCAAGAACTTGAGATGAAGCTCCGGGGGCCAAGTGAATTTCTTCTTATCGTCGTCCAGAGTGGCGTAGATAGCCTGCCGACTAACCTCTAACTCCTCTTGAACCGTATCTGATCTTACCGGAAGCTGTTGTGGAGGAGATTCATGGGCTTCGATGAGGTGACTCCGATCATAACGACACGTATCTTCTTCCTCCGAAGACACTGGTATAATTTCTGTAGGATCGATCTGCTCATGCGCGCCATTAGCAGGATCTGATTGTACCGGAGATGGCTCAAGGGAGCAGGGGGATAAATGAGCACCTTCCATCTTCGTAGAAGGCTTACTGGGGAACAATTTACTGAGGGTGGTAGGGCCACCGCAGTCAGGGCAGGTAATAGTACTGAGAATTTTCTCATACCACATGTTTTCCATTTGAAGGTTTTGGTTCTGCTCTTTTAGGGCCGTGATCTCCTTACGCCTGTGTTGGACACCTAGTCTGAAACGTCTATTCTGAAACCAAAAATGGATTCTCATAGGATTCATTCCCAGCTTCTGGCCCAATTCAATCTTTTGTTCCTCGTTTGGGCAAGGGCATTCATCGAAGAAAGCTTCAAGCTCCTGGATTTCTTTCCGAGCGTAGCGCTGGCGACTTTTTCTTTTCCGGGGTTGAGCGTCGTGGCCACTGCCGTCGTCACCACTGCGATCTTGATGTTCGTCACCAGCGATGTTGAGTTCCATGGCTTCGATGTCGAATCTGATTCTAGAGAATTTGAGGTCTTTCAACGAACTCGTCACTCGGGGTTCTCTGTTCTCTTTTGTATACTCGCTCTTTCGATTTGTTGCCTCCTTTTCCTCGAAAGCTAGGTCTGTTCAGCGTTCTGTTTTTGAAACGACGGAACTGTTTACCTCCTGCTCAGCTTTCCGACACGAAGGGGTAACCAAATCCTTCCGCGGCTTCTTCGATAGTAGCGCTCGCCTTTCACTTTTCCTCGATAGTCATGTCTGTTCAGCACTGTCTTCTCTTTTTAAGTGGCAGAGCTGTTCACTCGCCGCCCAGCTTTATGCGTGATGGAACAACACAATCCTTTCGCGGCTTCTTCGATAGTTGCGCTCGCCTTTCACTTTTCCTCAATAGTCATGCCTGTTCAGCACTGTCTTCTCTTTTTAAGTGGCAGAGCTGTTCACTCGCCGCCCAGCTTCATGCGTGATGGAACAACACAATCCTTCCGCGGCTTCTTCGATAGTTGCGCTCGCCTCCCTCCCAGCTTTAATAATGGCGAGACCGAATTTGTCAGGCCTGAAATTGCGGATCAGGACATGTCTGATGATTCACGGGAGGAGCAGCCCTTGCTTTACATTAATTAACCCGGCTCCACAAGCATTATTGCTGCAACTTTTCTCCACTCTCGAGACGCTATAAAATGCGGAGTTGGTGTTTGGGAGATTAACGCTCTCATATAATTTGCTTCCATCCTCTAATCGCTCCACTACACACATCTCCGTCGAAAATGGCTTCTTCCCAAGTTCACACTTTCTCAGCCGAAGCTTTGACTCGATGGAAAGAGTTCTATAACCTCTTGGGTCGAGGCTACGCTCACATAGCCGATCATCCCGAAACCGAGGATGAGATCAGAGTCATGTTCGGGGACCTGGACATCACCTCCCTCGAGGGTACCGCGTTGGGGAGGGAATACAATATTTTTCCAACGCTCTTTACGAACTCCTTGGAGGTCTACCGCGCTGCTCATCGGGGAGTTACCGTGGCTCGTGTCTTGCGAGCCCGTTATGAGGATCAGTCCGACCGCCTAGCGTTGGCTGACTACCTGGCCGATAGTCACAAAATGGCTGTTGAGTTCGCCAAAGAGCGGGTTTCGACATTGCTACGCGAGAGGAGGAATCTGGTGGAGGACTTAGCTCTATCTCTGGCTACCTATGAGCGCGATCGACGTAATGCCCTGCTAAGGAATCGGAGCGAATGGCTGGAAGAAAGGCTCAACGGCATAAATGAGGATATAACTCGTGAGAATGGACTTGTTCGGGACTTGGAAGCAGTCGCCGAAGATCACGAGACTCAGGTTGTTGCAGTCAATGATGAACGCAAACGCCTCCACCTCAGGCTTGCGGACCATGATACGCGGAGTGGTGCGTATAAACAAAGCATCCATAACCTGGAGGGCCAGCTGGGCTCCTTTGTGTCGTTGATTAGGGCTCACTTCTGCTTTACTTTTCCACCCCAATGAATTGTATGATCTGGTTTGGGCAAGAATGAATGAAAGCCCCTGTGTTTGTTTTAGCTTTTATATGATCCATTTCTTCGAGCATCCGGACATCTTAGACTTGGATGAGCCGATCCATAATAAGTCGAGTAGATGTGTTCTGATTTTCTAACTCACTCATGGTCAGATGAAAGAATAGCCTCAGACTTATCCAAGAAAAGATTTCTTTATGCTACTTGTTTTTCACCTGCAAATGAAAAGACCGAGTCAAAAGGAATAATCTGAAAAAGAAAGTATAGACCCCTTTCAATCTTATGCTTGCTCGTAATTAATAATGACAAGAACTTTTACAAGGGTTTTAATCTTGTGCGAAAAGTTTTTATCAATATTCCTCGAAAGAAAGCATACTATTGAAAGGAATGTAATTCAAGATAATTGCTTTTGACCAATATTCAGAAGAGCGAATTAGTCAAAAATGCAAGGCATAACGACGTGTTTTTAAATTTAATTGAAGATACGGCATCCAAATCAAGGCCGTTTTGTTAAGAACGAGAGCAATTTGGACACCTATCTCGTCATTAAATTCGAAATAACGTCAATACTCTTGATCAATTATCGTGGATTACTTAGTGACGTAAGACATGCATGGACCAATTCAAGTGTATAATTCCTTCTAGCGAAATTGGGGTTGGATTACCCTGTACGACCAAAAAGGTCGTGTAAGATTTTCAACTTTAGTTTCCTCTAAAGGAATTATAAACTTGACTTGGGAGTATTCGGATGATTAGAGAAAATGCCACTATCACATTCCCATGACCCGTCAAAAGAAATACAACCGAGTTCCATCTGAATGTATACACCAATAGATCCCTAATACAATCACTCTAAGGGGTGAGATAGAGAAAGCCTCGATAAAAATAAACCCTATACAAGAGGACTAGTAATGGAAAATGAAACCAAGGAATGTGATCCTAACGTTTAAGGATGCCCCAAGTTCGATCTGTGACTTCCGGATCACTTGCCCCAACTCGTCATCTTCATTGGACGATATCTCAATAATGTCCATAGTAGGCTCCTTTGTTGCTCACTCGGTGTTCGCCATGGGATATCATCCTCCTCGTCTTCTATCAAGGACGTTTGGGAAAAACACATGCATCTATCCTTGAAATGGCATTTAATCTAATCACCAGAATGCAATGAATGAAATGCCTATATTTATATGAACTGTAATAGTTTTGAGGGATAGAGAGTCTTACCAACCCAACTCGTCGACTTATGTGCGATTTTAGGTGTACCAACCGCCCAAAGACATGCGCATGAGACAAGTGATGGTGAACTTCTAAAAATCAGAGGGTTTGGCACCTAAGGTTAAGGTTCCCACCTCGAGTTCTAGAAAGAGCCGATTCCATTGCACAACTATCGTTGCATTGGGACTCAATCCATAGTTCGAAGCGAGCGGAATTGAGAAGTGGATTACCCCGTGTTTTTCCTCACGGAGATTCCATTTTCAATTCCTTCTATTGTGTTCCTAAAGGCGGCGCCTGGGGTTTTAGGCGCGGTTGTGTGTGTCCATGTGTCGTGATCATCACAATGCAAGTCATGCACAACAATTTATCAATCAGCACTTCAAATCATCCACACAACATACATTCCTACGCCACACCTGCGTAAAATAAAGTTAATCACAGACTACACCCCTTATTACTCCAATCTGCAAAAACATATAACACCTATCGTGAGCGGACTTACCTCACCTTCAAGAGCGCCTGTAGGGTTAGAAAAATCACTCAATTTTTATTACGGCCTAAGTCCACTTGAGGTCTAGAACCATAGTTTCTAGAACAAGTCCCCAGCGGAGTCGCCAGCTGTCGCGACCCGTCCGGAAGCGGACGCGGCTAATGGATTACCGATCACGGGTCTTGGATCGGCGCGAGCCCTCCCAGGCCCATACCAAATCGCGGCGGGAGTATTCTTCGACGATAAGAGTCGATCGCTTTCGACCTTCAGTGTGGTCGTGGTGGCATGTGCAAATTGTGCATGCATTTGGAGTCGCCACCGGTCTTTCTTGGAGGGTAGACCGGAAACCTTACCGATCGATTGGGAGAGATCGATCAGTTCTACGGAACCAGAGATTTTGGGTTCGGGGACTTGGTTACGCTGGTGTCGTTACCAACGCCCTTTCGGTACCTAATGCGAGTGATTTTCCTAACTAGGATTTCATGCAGGCACAATTTTGGGTGAGGTAAGTCTGACTTTGCACATTAACCAGTTTAACATGCTCACGTAATCATAATAAATAAATAGATGTCAATCACATAAATATCTATCCTACGTGGTGATCATGGAATTATGATTTAATGGGTCTCGAGCCAATGAGACCACATATAATCATTTTAATATTTTAATAACGGAGAGCCGCTCTTCGCTTCTTCTTGGTTTCTTGAACTCTTCAAGAATTGGGCCCCAAAGAGCTCGCCGACTTAAAAGGCTCCTCCACGTAATCCTCGTAGCATTTACATCAACAATTGACTATGCTAAAAATAAAGATTACATGAAAAATAAAAGGAGTACGCAGCCTCCATAATAATTACAACCCCAAATATATAAATAATCATCATACATTCATATATACATCAATCACATTGATTAGGGATTTTTCCATGATCACCACCCTTTCACGTAAGTAATAAATTCACAATTTAAAACTTAGGAAGGCACAATAAAAATTCTACGTTGAATCATATTCAGAATTTTTACGTAAAATAAGATAGCCATAAATTTTCGATTCAAAATTGATTTAGTCTCAATTTTTGCTACGTTGATTAATTTATCATATAAAATAATCAATCTCCATTAGCCATGTAAGACGAACAATTCGTTAATACATATTGGCCATAGTATTGCAAAAATTGCAAAAAATCAATTAAATGCACGAAAACACCTAAGGATTGGCTCTGATACCACTGTTGGGATCCACGTAACACGTAGCGGAAATAAATAACAACCCACACATGTATCTCCAGAGGCGTACTTCGTGCATTTCAATCGAAAAAAATCACAAAGTCTCAAAGGGAGTAAATAGATTACCTCTCGTAGCGTGCTTGAACGGAGGTGTCGGTTCGATGTTCTTCGATCTCAGCCTCCACAAGTGTTAGGCATCTAGTTCGGACGCACCACCAATTGACGAACGGGGAGACGACTAATAACTCCACAACAATTGTGCTAGCAATATGCGGAATCAATATTCCGAACTTAGTATATTTTGCTCGCTCAAGATTATGAGAATATAGAGAGTGTTTGTGTTCTTCTCTCTAAGCTCTCAAAAATTTGCACACTCTACAAAATGTCTCTCCCCCTCAACCTCAAAACTCTTGCCATCCTTTTATAGCCAAAAATACCTTCCAATAAATTGTATTTAAAAATAGCACTAACAATTATAAATTCTATCTAAAAATAGCACTCACAAATAAATGACATTTAAAAATAGCACTAACAATAGCACTCACAATTTATAATACAAAAATGCTATTTAAAAATAGCACTAACAATAGCACTCACAATTTATAATACAAAAATTCTATTTAAAAATAGCACTAACAATTATAAATTCTATCTAATAATAGCACTCACAAATAAATGACATTTAAAAATAGCACTAACAATAGCACTCACAATTTATAATACAAAAATGCTATTTAAAAATAGCACTAACAATAGCACTCACAATTTATAATACAAAAATTCTATTTAAAAATAGCACTAACAATTATAAATTCTATCTAATAATAGCACTCACAATTTATGATAAATAAATGCCATTTAAAAATAGCACTAACAATAGCACTCACAATTTATGATAAATAAATGTCATTTAAAAATAGCACTAACAATAGCACTCACAATTTATAATACAAAAAATGCTATTTAAAAATAGCACTCACAATACAAAAATGCTAAAAAAGGCACTAACAAAGGTGTTAAAAATAATAACCATTATTATTATTACAAGAGTTAAAGAGGTTACCAAACAATACAAATATGCATAACGTATAAATACGTATGATGTATAAATACGTAGAGCATACGTATACATCCGTGAAACCGGGGACTAATTGAAAGAAAAATGTGCAATTAAGCCCTTTTGGTAAAAATTGATTAAATTGGAGGGCAAATTGACCTAATTGCACTTTAAGACTTTAGAATCCAATGTCATAGCTTATAAAAAGTGAGAATTGAAAACTAAAAGACTCGAAAATGATTTTTTTTTAGGCTCGGTTCGGGTTTATGTTTGTGAAGGAACATAGTGACCCGAGCCGAATTTTTGAGATTTAAAGTGACACACTTGAAGAGGAAATTAAAACAAAATTATCGAATATTTTTGGGTATTTTTCTGACCACGAATGGTATTTTTCTGATTTTTTGGGTATTTTTATAATTAAATAAACTCGAAAAATATTAAAAATACCGAAAAATATTTTTTGTTCAAAATTGGTTCCTAAGGTTAAACCAAGGCTTCCAAAGTTGATTTTGTGATTTTATGACCTTTTTTGATATTTTTAATTAATTTTAAAGAATAAAAATCACAATAATAAATGGTAAAAAAAATCAGGTATCAACACTTAGTCTCCTGGTGAGCCCTTTAACTAGACGTGCACGGTTCGACGGAACCGGACCATAAAGGACCGGTTCCGGTTCCGGTTCCGGTTCCGGTTCGGTACCGGACGGTTCCGGGTCGGTTCCGGTTCCGGAACCAATTTTATAATAAAATAAATTAATGAATTATTAATTAAAATTTATAATCAAATTGTATATTGTAAAAAAAAATGAGGAATGGGCTTGAACTTAATGAATTATCATTAAGCGCCTACATATCTTCTTGGGGATAGAAGAATCAAAGCCCATGTAGTTCTCTTACCTTTGGTAACCCCAACTTACCTTATCCTCAATCGTCGCTATCTGTTGTTGTGGTGGCGGTGGTATCTCCACAATCATCACTGAAGAAGTCGTGTTCTCGATCCAACTCTTGTTGTCGAAGCTTAGCCCTTGTCCAATCATCGACGCAAGCTTGAAACTCCACACTTTCTGGATTTAATCTTGAACGACGAGAGTCTAAAATTAATCCTCCAGCACTAAATGCTTGTTCAACTGCCACTGTCGAAGAAGGTGTCGCTAATATTTGTCTTGCAATGAGGGAGAGAACTGGATATTGAATTGAATGGTTCTTCCACCACTCAAGAATCTTGAAATCTGCTGCGTTGTGTTCGGAATCACTAAACTCAAAACAAATTGTTAAATAGTTTTCTAATTCGGAAATACTACCTGTTGTCCCTTTTTGTTTTTTTTGCCTACTCATGAACCTTTTATACCCTCTACTAAGTGAAATACTTGTATTGCTTTGTGAGACACTAGGCTGGACAGATTCACATCCACTATCACCTAAACCATATTTATTACAAAATTCATTATATAATTCTACTATAACTTTTTTAACATCTACTTGTATACTATGAATATCTATTACTTCATTCAAATGTAAACATTCATAATAATAATCATTCAAATGATCTAATAAACCATCTAATTTAGTACGTGGATCGAAAACAATACCAACTAAATAGACAAAAGGAATGTTCAAGTAATAATGCAACCATTTTTCTCGCATTACTAAAATACTCGAAGCTAATTCATTATCATTTTCACATTCATTAAAAATACCAGCAATGTTAATACACTCTATTAAAAATAAATGCGTAGTAGGATAATAAACACCAGATAAAATATTAGTAGCATCATTAAAAACCTTCAAAAAATCTAATTTTTTTTTGCAAACTTTCCAATGTTGCGGGAGCAAAGCAATGTCGGGAACATTATTCGAAATAAAGGAACATAATAAATCTTTGTAATCAAAAGTTTGTAAAAGCATCTCGTAGGTAGAATTCCAACGAGTCGGAATATCTTTTGGAAACCTTCTTGCCCTTCTCCCATTTTTTTTACAATATTTTCCCCACTCTTTCATAAGATGGGGACGACTCCACAAATATCTAATTGCATTATTTATTGGCTGAAGAGATGGTGCAAGAACTCGTAAACCATCTTGAACACATAAATTTAAAACATGGCAAGCACATCTAATGTGAAAAAATTGTCCGCCAAAAGAGGGTTTACAAAGTTTTTCTAACTCAGGAATGGAAGCAGTATTTGCGGCGGCATTATCAAAACCAACTGAAAAAATTTTATCAATCAAATTAAATTCTTCTAAAACTTGCCTAATTAGTCTATAAATATTATGGGCCGTATGCCTTTCAGGAAAAACTCGAAATGCAAGAAGTCTTTTTTGAATAGCCCAATCATCACCTACCCAATGGCACGTGATACCCATATAAGAATTAATATTCCAAGAATCAGTCCAAATATCACTACCTATATGTACACGTCCATTGAATTCTTTAAAAAATCTTAACAATTTCTTTTTTTTGTTTTTTATAAACATGTTCAAGTTCGCGTTTAAGAGTATTTCTCGAAACAGATGGCGCTTGCGGAGCTAACGCAGTGTTTACCAAATATCTAAAATTAGGATTTTCACCAGTATTAAACGGAGCATGCTCAAGGGCAACATATTCAGCTAATGTTTCTTTGTAAAGTGCAGTAGTGAAATGAAATAAAGGATGAACGTTAGGATTGACAAACCCAGGAATTTGTTGTTGGCTAGTGTCGATCCCCGCTTGCGTTGGATGTTTTTTCGTCACATGCCGACGAAATGTTCCATAGCCATCTCCTTTACCAAGCTTGTATGTCTGCGGACAATAATTACAGCTTATATCAAACTTGCCTTTATTTTCATTCCACACTTTGTTAAAGTGTAGCCATAAATCGGATTCTCGGCTCTTTCGTCCCGGCTCCTTCGCTACCGACGATTCTTCGACACCACGAGGACGAAGACTTTCTTGCGTTGGGGCGTGCTCGACGTTGGGATTGGAAGCATCGTCGTCTTCCCAACATGCGTATTCACGAGGATCATATTCATGAACGGGATAATCGGATTCTCCCATCTCGATCGGCATCGAGTTCTTTCCCTTTCTAGTATTTCTGCTTCCACTTGCCATTTTTTGAGAAAATTGATCGAAAATTGAGACCAAATTTAGAGAGAATAGCAGATTGAGAGAATTTGAGAGATTGTGAGACTTGAGAGTATTAGAGAGAATTGAGAGAAATTGTGAGAAAAATATATAAGGATTGACATGTATTTATAGAGTTTTTATTTTTTTTATTTTTTTAATTTTTTTTTATTTTTGGCCTTCGGGCCGTTGGGAGAGAGCCAACGGCTCTCTCCCCCAAACGGCCGTCACTGACGGCCGTTTGGGGGGAAAGAGCCATTGGCTCTTTCCCCAAATGAGGGGCCTTGTCCCCTGAATTTCAGGGGACAGGGCCCATTCATTTGGGTGGGGAAAGAGCCGAACGGCTCTTTCCCCAAAAGAGGGGCCCTGTCCCCTGAAATTTTCAGGGGGCGGGGCCCTTTTTTTTTTTTTTTTTTTTAAACGGTTTGGAACCGGCCCGGAACCGCCGGTTCCGGGCCGGTTCCGAAAAAAAAGAAACCGGAACCGGCCCGTGAAGGTCCGGTTCCGGTTCCGGTTCGGAACCGCGGACCCGGTCAACGGGCCGGTTCCGGGCCGGTTCCGGGTCCGGTTCCAATTTGGCCATGTCTACCTCTAACCCTTGTCGGCCTTGCCTTAGCACGTGAGACCGAGGAGCTCCACCGAACAGCCGTGTTCCCCTGTTTTTGCCACTGATTCAGCCGCTAGCCGCCGTTCTTCGGAGCTTCCGTCGCCGGCCACCTGTCCCGGCGACCTTGCTGGACCTTCCCGAGGCATCCTTGAAATGTAGGGTCGAGTCGCCGTGCGATAAACCCTAGGTTCGCCGAGAGCCGCCGCCGCCGTTGTCGTCGCCATTCGCCGTCACCACCCACGCCGTCGCTGTTGAGATCGCCCGAGCTAACTCACCGAGTGAGTTGACCCTAATCCTTGGTTGGGACGCTAATTGCGCCTAAGATTAGTTGTTTAGTAGATTATGAAATTTAGGTATGCGATCGGAATCGGTTTAGATAGAAATTGAGATTAGGTTAAATGGCCGATTGATTAGGTTAGTCGGAGTGATTAAATTGTCTGTGGCTAATTGTGGTAAAATATGAATTGATTGGTTGATTGATGGTTCGTTAATTGTGGTTCGATCGCGAGCGAGCGACAGGTTAGAGACGAGCGAGCGATTGGTATTTTTAAATCGACTTGATTAATAAATGATATGGCACGAATTGAGCTTGATATTGCATGATTGGGTTTGATTGCTCGAGATTGAGTTACGGTTTTATTGATTTGATTGCTTCGCTGAAATGTCTGATTGAGTATATTGAATGTCTATTGATTGGTTGGCCGTCTGTTTGGGTTTAATCGCCCTTTTGTAATTGCAGAGTCTAATGATAGTCTGCATTTGCATATGACCGAGTGTGATGTCAAAAGACATATTTTAGCATGAAAATGGCCTTCGATCGAGACTTTTACATGCCTGTGTGAGCATCCAGCCTTGACCGAAGATAATTAAATGGGTTGATTGCTGGATGTGTATTGTATGGTCATATGAGGGAACGATGATGCTTTTCCTGGAAAGTTCGCACCGTACCAATCTGATGGAACCACACGACTTGCCAGAAGCACGACAATTCTGATCCAGTGCTAACTGTCGCGACCCGTCCGAAATTTTCCCCCGATCCGACGGTGCGAGGGGATTGAATTTCGTTAGTATGACGGGCGAATGGATTACCGATCGCGGTCCCCACTCTGAAATGTGGATCGCGGGCCTTTGATCGGCGCGGGCCCTCCCAGGCCCATACCAAATCGCGGCGGGAGTGTCTTTTGAGGGATTCGACGATAAGAGTCGATCGCTTTCGACCTTAGTGTGGTCGTGGTGGCATGTGCAACTTGTGCATGCATTTGGAGTCGCCACCGGTCTTTCTTGGAGGGTAGACCGGAAACCTTACTGACCGATTGGGAGAGATCGATCAGTTCTGCGGAACCAGAGATTTTGGGTTCGGGGACTTGGTTACGTCGGTGTCATTACCAACGCCCTTTCGGTACCTAACGCGAGTGATTTTCCTGACTAAGAGTTCATGCAGGCGCGATTTTGGGTGAGATAGGTATGGTTCGGGTTTCATGCAGATTGGAATATTAGTCCTATCAATCACAATCAATTTAAATGAAAGCGCAAGTCAAGTGCATAAATAAATCATGTCAATGCACATCAATTTCAATCATTGGCCTCCTAGTATAGCCATAAGGGCTTAGGGAAGACGTGATTTAGGGCTAGGGGGTAAAATGGGAAGATTCGGGGACAATTAGCCCGAAGGGCAAAATTGTCATTTTTTGGAAGGTTTGGATACCGAATTACCCAAAATATTCCATGGCCAGTTGATTGTGGCCATTTCCCATTTTTGAGAATTTTTTGGAATTTCTTGATTTTTCTTCAATTTTTGAAAGACGACTCGCCCAAAGGGCGAAATCATCATTTCAAGAAGGTTCGGGGTTCAAAACACCCGGGATGAGCCTTGGCCAGTTGTTTGTGGCCATTTCCTATTTTCTGGGAATTTTTAGAATTTTTCTGAATTTTTCGAATTTTTTGAATTTTTTTATGATTTTCCATTTTTTATTGAATTTTTGAATTTTTTATTATTTTTTGATTTTTTTTAATATTTAAAAATATTTTCCGGGCCTGGTCAAACCCGGCCCACGCCTCGCGGGCGCCCGGCCCGACCCTAGGGGTCCGAAACCGGTCTAAAACGACACCGTTTTGATTTTTTAAATATTTTTTCCTATTTTTTAACAATTTTTGGATTTTTTATCTATTTTATTTAATTATCCGAAAATTCCCCGGATCGGACGGTCCACGTCGTGCCACGTGGCTTCGTCTCGTGCGTCCGATCGAACACTAGATCGGACGTCCCTCAGTGAGCCACGTGGCCAAATCGTAGCCATCGGATCAAAAATTAATTTATTTTCTTTTTTAGAAAAAACTCAAATCGGACGATCAGAAATTCACCACGTGTCTAATCGTGGTGCGTCCGATCTTGGAGAAGATCGGACGATACACAGGAAGCCACTTGGCGCATTCTCGACCGTCGGATCGATTTTAATTAATTATCAGAAAATAATTTATTTTATTTTTCAAAACTCTAGGATCGTGACACGTGTCACGATCCGGGCCGTCCATTTTGTTGGTTTGAAAATCAACGGACCGGTCCCACCCGGCTGACGTGGCGCCTACGTGGCCGGCCACGTCAGCCGTTGACCGTTGACCGGTCCCTGACCGCCGGAGAAGACGACCGGCGCCTCGCCGGAACAGTTAAAATTCCGGCAAGGCGCCGGAAGTCTCGCCGGAATGTCACAAACCGGCTCCCAAACTTGGTATTTTTTTACCATTTTAACACCATTCGACTCCTAAGCACTTCAACATCAACATACGAAGAAAACATGAGGGATTTGTCGTCGGAGACCGGCCGGACGGAGTCCCGACCGAACCGATTCCGGCCAAAAATTTTGGAGAAGAATTTTCTGACCAAAGCCTACTCTAATCACTCGAGCAGCATCAAGGCAAGGTTTTGGAGCTTACCTGGACTCCCTTGGGGCTCGGCGACCGCCGCTTGCGCCGGTGGGCGCTCTCGGTTCGATCCGAGCACGTCGAGCTCCGGCCGTCGCTTTCGGCTCGGTTTCGACCCAAAATAAATAGCAAGGAAGGCTTAGGGATAGTTCTAGTGAAGCTTAGACACTAGCATTGCAAGAAAAAAGGCCTAAGGTGTCACGGCCGAGAGTCAAAAGTCGGGGGGTTCATTGGGGCATTTCGTCGAGCAGCGGGTGCGCATTCGGAAAATGAAGTTCAAGGGAGGACACTGACCTGCTTCGGGCTCGACGACGGCAATGGCGACCTTGGTAGTGATTAGTGGAGTCCGCTGAAGGTCTGGGGTGGTTGGTTGTCCGCCCGTTTCGTCCGAAAAAATCCCCCACCACCTTTGTCGAGCTCGGTTTTTAAACCGAGAATCTTCCACCGTTTTCGTGGCCGACCGCCCGCCTCGACGACCACTTCCTCGCCAGAGCACGAGCATGGGTCTTCACCCATGTCCCCCACGCTCGTTCTGATTTTGTTCTTCCCAAAACGCACGCCCCCGACAGGCCCTGTTTTTCCTCTTCGGTGCGCTGCACGGGTCTGCAACTGAGTTGCAGACCCGGTCGGACCGGGTCGGGTCGGGTTTGACCCGACCGGCCCGGTTCGACCAAATCACTCTAATTGGGCCCCAAATTGACCTATTTTCATGAAATTGATGGCAAAATCGGACTCCTTGACATATTTTCTATCAAATAAGGGTGTTTTCGTGAATCATTTGATTGAACTTTTGTGAAAACCCCAAATCGTCCCTAGGATCCGAAAATGAATTTCGCCAAATCGAAGGTCCAAACGATCGAATTAGTCAAAATTGAGCCAACCAATGGATTCCTCATGATGAAAAATATAGGGTAGAGGTGTTTAATTTTAATGGGTGTGCCCGTATGAAATTTAATTTCAAAAATTGTGAAACCGGGGACTAAATTGAAAGATTTTTATGCAATTAAGCCCTTTTGGCTAAAATTGATCAAATTGGAGGGCAAATTGACCCAATTGCATTTCAAAACTTTATAATTCAATGTCATAGCTCATGAAAAGTGAGAATTGAAAATTAAAAGACTCGAAAAGGATTTTTTTAGGCTCGGTACGGGTTTATGTTTGTGAAGGAACACCATTACCCAATCCTGATTTCCCTGATAAGAAGTTAGAATATTAAATAGGAAATTAAAATAAAATTTATGAATATTTGTTTGTAATTTTCTGACCACGGATGGTATTTTTATGATTTTTTTTGGTTATTTTAATAATTAAATAAATAACAAAAAATATTAAAAAATACAAAAAATATTTTTTGTTCAAAATTGGTTCCCAAGGCTAGGCTAAGGCTTCCAAAGTTGATTTTGCAATTTTTTGACCTTTTTTTTCTATTTTTAATTAATTTTAGAAATAAAAACTGAAATAAAAGATAGTCAAAAATCAGGTGTCAACAGCTGCCCCTCTTTGAGAGTGAGCTCGTCAGAGGTTGCTTTCAAAGACAAAATGACACCTGAATCTTAACCGACTCGACTGGGGAAAAAGAAATGCTATGACATCGAACCCTTAAGTCCTTTGATGTATGCTCAAATTAATCACCGGTTTACTCTTGCAATTCGAACGTGGGCCTGAGGGAGAGCGGCTTACCTGAAGTCTGCCCATTGGGTCCTGCGCATGCGGAGTCTGAGGTTTTATCACTGCGCTCTCAGGATGCCGGAAAAAGGAGGGGCTTGTTCCCTTTTTTTTTTCTTCTTTTTTTTTGTTTGTTTTTTGTTTGTTTTTTGTTTTTTTTTAATATAGGCCCTCGTAGCTTCTGACACACTATCCCAGGCTTTATTCCTTGAAAACCTTTCCCGGCTACTGACAGGAAACACTCACAGAAAGATTTATCGAGCACCCCGAGCTTTGGGGATCCCATGACGCTGACTAGCGGTGACAGAGGGGATATTTTTGGCTTGAAAGGGGATCCCATGGCGCTGACTAGCGGGGCCAGAGGGGATTTCTCAGTCGGAGGTTTGCTACGTCCGGCGAGACAGTTTGATCTTTTGAAAAGGTTCCCGGGACAAGGGTTCTCCACGTCCGATGAGATTACCTGTTTTTCTGAGAAGGGGTCTCATGACAAGGTTTCTCCACGCCTGATGAGATTACCTGTTTTTCTGGTAGGGGTCTCATGACGAGGTTTCTCCACGTCTGATGAGATTACCTGAATTTTGAAAAAGGGTCCCATGACGAGGTTTCTCCACGCCTGATGAGATTACCTGTTTTTCTGGGAAGGGGTCTCATGACGAGGTTTCTCCACGCCTGATGAGATTACCTGTTTTTCTGGGAATGGGTCTCATGACGAGGTTTCTCCACGCCTGATGAGATTACCTGTTTTTCTGGGAAGGGGTCTCATGACGAGGTTTCTCCACGCCTGATGAGATTACCTGTTTTTCTGGGAAGGGGTCTCATGACGAGGTTTCTCCACGCCTGATGAGATTACCTGTTTTTCTGGTAGGGGTCTCATGACGAGGTTTCTCCACGCCTGATGAGATTACCTGTTCTTTTGAAAAGGGGTCCCATGACGAGGTTTCTCCACGTCCGATGAGACTGCCTGATTTTGAAGGGGGGTCTCATGACGAGGTTTCTCCACGTCCGATGAGACTGCCTAAATTTTGAAAATGGGTCTTAGGACGAGGGTTCTCCACGTCATGCTAAGACTGCTTGATTTTTGAAAAGGGGTCTCATGACGAGGTTTCTCCACGTCCGATGAGACCGCCTGATTTTGAAGATGGGGTCTCATGACGAGGTTTCTCCACGTCCGATGAGACTGCCTGATTTTGAAGAGGGGGTCTCATGACGAGGTTTCTCCACGTCCGATGAGACTGCCTAAATTTTGAAAATGGGTCTTAGGACGAGGGTTCTCCACGTCATGCTAAGACTGCTTGATTTTTGAAAAGGTTCCCAAAACGGAGGTTTTCCACGTCCGATGGGATTACCTGGTTTCTACCATGATTTGACCCTTCAGGCGGTATCTACCATGATTTGACCCTTCAGGCGGTTTCTACCTTTAGTTGACCCTTCAGGCGGTATCTACCTTTAATTTGACCCTTCAGGCGGTTTCTATCTTGAGTTGACCCTTCAGGCGGTTTCTACCTTGATTTGACCCTTCAGGCGGTTTCTACCTTTGAGTTGACCCTTCAGGCGGTTTCTACCTTTGAGTTGGTTGGGGCGACATTCTAGGAGCTGGGTTCTCCAGGTTGTTGACACCTAAATTTTGATCAACCTTTTTCTTCCTTTATTTTTCAAAAATTCATAGAAAATTCATAAAAAGCTAAAAAATTACAAAAACCAACTTTGGTAGCCTTGGCCAAGCTAAAGGGACCATTTTGGATAAAAATATTTTTTTTCATATTTTTCCTATTTTATTATTATTATTATTTTCGAAAAATATAAAAATAAAAATAAAATAAAAAAAGTAGTATTCGAGGTCACAAAAATATATACAAATAGTAGGTATTTTTATTTTTAATTTTCTTTACTTTAGGACCTCATAAAACAGTAAAATTCAGGTTCCATTTTAGGTGTTCACTGATCACCGTAAAATTGAATTTGACAAAAATATTAGTAATGATTAAAAGGAAAAAGAGTGAAAACATCATCATTTAAAAGGAAAAGGGAACTAATCATTTTGTCTTCGCTTTTGATTATTTTATTATTTTTTTTACTTTTTAGTATTTTATTATATTATTATTATATTATTATTATATTATTATATTATTATATTTTTTTATTACTTTACTCTCCTCCCCTCTCCTTCATCATCCGCAGCTCTTCTCCTCCTTTTTCTTCTTCCCCTTCTCCTTCTTCTTCTGGGGCAGCTTCTTCTTCTTCTTCTTTTTCTTGGTGAATCTCCCCATCTCGTCGTACATCACTCCCCGCCACCACACGTCCGGCCACCTTCGTCGAGCCAGCTACCGCCGTGATCCTGGGCCATGGCCGAGCCCATAGCCGAGTCAGCGAGCCAATGCCGTGGGTCGGTGGCCGTGCGCCTCGGCCATGGCCGTGGGCCGGTGGCCGTGCGCCTCGGCCATGGCCGAGGCCGTGGGCCGAGGACGTCGGCCGAGTGGCCGTGCGTCTCGGCCATGGCCGAGCCCGTGGGCCGAGGCCGTAGGCCAAGGCCATGGCCGAGCCCATGGCCGAGGCCGTGGGCCGAGGCCGTAGGCCGTGGGCCAAGGCCGAGCCCGTGGGCCAAAGCCGTGGGCCGAGCCCATGGCCGAGGCCGTGGGCCAAAGCCGTGGGCCGAGGCCGTGATCTTGGGCCGAGGCCGTGAGCCCATAGCCGGTCCATGGCTGAGTGAATTGGCCCGTTTCCGAGCCTGGATTTATTTATTTTTTAAATTATTATTATTTATTACCGGTCTTAAAACTTGTAAAATTGATTGTTGACATTTTGATGTGGTGATCGACAGGTGATGTGCATGGAGATGGTCGCAGGCTGGGGCTGGGCGATTGAAGGCCGATGTCCAATCCGGTATGTTTTACGTACCCGATCCGTGTATTAGGGTTATTTTTCTAAAATGTCGCCATTATAGATTTGGTTTGCATGTATTTATCTCAGTTCAGTAGTTAGCTTATTTATCTGGTTGAGTGTTGTCTATTGCCAATGATATGCTTTTTGTTATAATATTTTCTGAAAATATAAAAAAAATATTAATAAATCAGAAAATGCCAAAAAATGGAAAAATTAAAGAAAAACAAAAAAATTGAGAAGATTTGCAGAAAATTACTAAAAAAATTCTAGAAAATTCCCAAGGCTGAAAATGATCAAAAGAAATTCATTGGTTGTCGTTTTTTTTAGGATTTTCTCCCATTTAATCCAAAACGACGATTTTACCCCTCAAAGGGTAAATCGTCTTTGATATTCCGATGAATTGTGGAAATTGCTTAGAATTTGGCGATGAGCCAGATAGGTGGCTAAACCTTATGTCTAGGATTTCCACATTTCATTCTCATTTTTAGAAAATGACGATTTTACCCTTCGAATGGTAAATCGGTTTCTAAAATTCCAAAAAATCATGAAAATTGCAAAAAAAAATAGGAAATGGGTCAATTGAGTGACCAAACCTATTTTTGACATCGTTTTACTCCTAATTCATTCTGAAATGATGATTTTGCCTTTTTTGGGCAAATCGTCCCTTTTGTCTCAAAATTACGACTTTACCCCTTATGGGTAAAATCATGTCTAAATCATTCCTAAGCTTGATTGATACTTATTTAGGTTAATAGAGCCTTCTTATGAGTGTCATGTTGATTTGATGTGTTTACTTTGCATACTTGGATTCATTGATTTGCGCCTTTTATTATTGATTGTGATTGCCAGGATAGTCATTCCTATTTGCATGAATTCCTAGATTTAGGATTCATATTCCACTCATCTGCATGAAATCTTAGGTCAGAAAATTCAGTCAATTTAGGTACCGAAAGGGCGTCAACTCTGACAGTTGGCGTAACTAAGTCCCCGAACCAATTTCTCTGGTTATCGCAGAATTGAATAGAAACTCCCGACTATTCAATAGGGTGGTCCAATCATACCCTCCAAAAAATGATTGGTGGCGACTCCATGGCATGCACACTTAACATATGTCACTAGACCACACTGAAAGTCGACTACGTATACCTCCGTTGCGATTTGGGTAACGGGCCTTGGGAGAGGCCCGCGTCTGACCGGACTGGACGGCCCATTAGCCCTCGAGAGCCCACGGCGAACCTCGAGAGGGTCGCGACACAGGTATCCTGCAGAAGTTTGAGCCTGAAAGATTTTTCTTCACGAGGAGAATGTTAGTAATCTCTGGGAAGACGACGGCTGGCCACTTGACGAAGCCGTATGATTCAAGTTTTAGTCGTGCAGTGTGCATTTTGATGCTGGAGGTTTTCCAAAGCATTCTTGCAACGTGCAGATGTGATCACAAATCCCTTGCAAGGAAAATCTGGATCAAATAATTTGAAGATTCCAAAAAGAGTTTGCTCAAAACATCAATTGGAATATTTCTCGCCGAAGAGGTCTTCTCATCTGTCTTGCGATAGTGGTCTTTTATAGGGGATGCACTCAATTCCCTACTGACCTGTGCCTAGGTTTTAGGCTCATTCGCAGCGCATACATTTTGATCGGTCGGGAGGTCTTCCACGGGACCGTAATGCTGGGCTTGGATATTGGTTTTCAAGGGGGACCCGCTTTGGAGTCGAAGCCATTGAATGAAAGTCTTCACCATCTGCTCCGGGTTTACAAGTCAAGAACCCTGCAAAATGAGAAAGAAATAGTCTTGCTCGTACCTCTTCGAGCTAAGCTATATGTTAACCCAAGTGTCTTAGTCAGAGAAGACTGTTTCGGGATTGTAACATTGGTAGGATCGAGGACCGAAAAAGGCTTGTTTTTTGCCCAGGATTTATGAGGGGATTGACATTGGTGATCATTGCAAATTTGCCACCTGTCTTTTCCATTTTGCATCTTCAATTTTGAGGTGCACGATCGCTTTTGAGGTGTGCACAAATTCTTGTGAAAGCGCCTCTGGCTGCATTAAGAGGTTAACAACTCTATCTGCGTCTCTGCTCCGCGCTTGATACCGTTCTGACTCCTTCTGAATTTTTCTTCTCCCCTTTTCAAACAGATTTCACTGGGGGATTGATACAAATTGTTCACCCAAGCATCGGCCTTGCTTTTACCAGGCAATTTGCTTTTTCTTGATGCTGGGGGTTTTTCTCATCATCTTTTCCTTTTCATTTTTCTTTTGAAATCCCGCTTTTCTCATCTTCGGGAGATCTTGTTAGACATGTGGCCAAAGGCCTAACAAGCTTCAGCATTAACTTAGGGATTTCTTCGCAGACCCTAAGTTTGAACTCTTCCGTTTTTGAACTGGCGCTGCCTCTGTCTTGGAACTTGCAATGACCACCAACGGGTTTATGAAATGAATTTGCAGGCTCAACTTGGTTATGCAAAGGATATGGTGTGTGGGATAGAGAAATGAATGCTTCTCGTCATCCTATGGCACTTGGATTACCATATAAACAACACACAAAGATTGATGTTAGTCCGAGCAAGAAAATTTCTAACCATTTTCTCCTGATGCTGCTGGACTTACTTTCGTTCTTGCCCCAATGTGGGGTGGTTCTTGACAGGATTGAGAATGAAAACCGCCGTTCAAAGGGGTTGCCAATGGTCACCTGTAGTGTTTGGGGATACGAAACGAATGCCTCCGTCGTCCCAATCCATGTAATTGCTGCGAACAATCCCTACTTCCGTAGGTCCAGATTTTGCTATCTGATTCGCTCCACTTTTCTCGCAAGTGTGTATAGGACGTGTTTGGATTAGGTTTTGCCTCTCGTCTTTTGAGAAAACGTCCTTTTGAAAGTTTTGAACAACTTTTGATTGGAAAAAATCTCTTTCATCTTCTCCAAAAATTTTACCCGTCAAGGGGATTTTATGCTGCACCATGCATGTTCTAATCATGTTTAGACAACCTCCTGTTTTCAAAACATGATTGTTAATGGAGTTAGAACTCTATGTCTTTTCTAGACATTAGATTCTGAAAACTTTTCTTTTTCTCTTTTTTCTCTTTTTTGTTTTGGGTTGGGGAAAGGGGTACTTACCTGTCCACCGTGGCTGGAGGTCCCTGAAAATGTAGAAGAAACATGTCATAGTATGTTCACGGATTTTTCAAGAATCGGAACGATACATCCTACCCTTGGTCATGTGCTCCGACCAGTATGCAAGGGTTGTAAAAATCCTGCTTCGCCTTGTTGGCGAACCCCTGTCAAGGACGAGAGTTAGGTGTCAGTTTGTATTCCAAAATTCAAGATAGATTGGAACGATACCGCCTTGTTCTGTTTTGTGTTTCCGTTTGAACACAAACGTGCGGCTTGCAGAAGTTGGCCATCTATCTTGTGGCCATGATTCCTCCCTCTGGTTGGCAATGAATCATTGTCGAGGATTTGCACTGGAGGAGATTCATTCATGCTCCTGGACGCATTGTACGTCTTTTCCAAGGCTTCTTTTCCTAGCAACCTGTCTCCTGCAACTGATATTTCATTTCGCCCCCTACGTCGGCGAGCTGTTTTCTTTCATGACTTTTGGCGTCAACGACCTCCTCGCTGACTTGTTTATGGATAGTACCTCTTGACTGCATCGGCGTTTACAGGGTGTCCTAGCTCTTCTCCATCCATGTTAATAAGAATTAAGGCCCCTCCAGGTAGAACCTTCCTAACCACATATGGTCCTTCGTAATTCGGGGTAAACTTGCCCCCTGGGTGCGACACGTTGGGGAGGATCTTCTTGACAACGAGCTCGTCAGCTTCGAACATTCGCGGTCGAACTTTGCGGTTGAACGCTCTAGCGACTCTTTTCTGGTATGTTTGGCCATGGCAAATTGCCTGCAGACGCTTCTCGTCTATCAAGTTCAGCTGCTCGTATCTTTGTTGTACCCACTCCGCCTCACTGAGCTTGACGTGAGACAAAATTCTTAACGATGGGATTTCTGTTTCAATTGGCAGGACCGCTTCCATACCGTATACTAGGGAGTAGGGCGTTGCCCCTGTAGAAGTTCGGATCGAAGTTCGGTACGCCATCAGCGCGTAGGGTAGTCTTTCATGCCAATCACGGTAATTCTCTGCCGTTTTAGCCAATATCTTCTTGATGTTCTTGTTCGCCGCCTCTACTGCTCCATTCATTTGGGGTCGGTAAGGCGATGAATTGAGATGACGGATACTGAAACTGTTCAGAAGGTTATCCACCGTTTCGTTGTTCAGGTTCGAGCCATTATCGGTCACGATGGCTTGAGGGGTCCCGTATCTTGAGATGATGTCCCGCCTGATGAATTTAGCCACGTTCTTCGCAGTCACATTGGCATATGACGTAGCCTCAATCCATTTGGTGAAGTAGTCTATTGCCACCAGTATGAATCTGTGTCCATTCGAGGCCTTAGGGTTGATTGGCCCTATCATGTCTATGCCCCACATTGAGAAAGGCCAGGCCTCGGACATTTGATGAAGCTCGTTCGGGGGCGCATTGATCCTGTCTCCATACACTTGGCACTGATGGCACGATCTCACGTGCTGATTACAATCTGACTCTAGTGTCATCCAGAAATAACCTAGTCGCATGATTTTCTTGGCGAGAAGATGCCGTTCATGTGCGGGCCACATTCCCCCTCGTGTATTTCGATCATAAGCGATCTAGCTTCATTCACGTCTACGCACCTGAGGAGGACTGAGTCATAAGACCTCTTGTAGAGAGTTGGACCACTGAGGAAAAACTTGCCCGCCATCTTTGCAATGTATTTCCTGTCTCCTGCCTGAGTATCCGGAGGGAATTCCCCTTTTGCCAGGTAGTTCTTTATGTCATGATACCACGGTAGGTCCTCGAACCCCTCCTCAATTACCATGCAATGTGCAGGTTCTCGGGTGATGCCTATGCGCAACGGTTCAATGTCTATGCCGTTCGCTACTGTTGACACCTGATTTTTGACCATCTATTATTGTGATTTTTATTCTTTAAAATTAATTAAAAATATCAAAAAAAAAAAGATCATAAAATCACAAAAATCAATTGTGGTGACCTTGGCCAAGCTAAATGAACCATTTTGACAAAAATAATAATAATAATAATTTTCATAATTTTTGTATATATATATATGTATATATATATTTTTATTTTATTTTTTATTTTATTTTTTTATTTTATTTTATAAGTATTATTATTTTATGTTTTCCTCTCCCGCTCCCCCCCGGCTCCTGCACGCTTCCTTTCACTCACGCAGCCCCCACGCTTTTGCACTCTTTTTTTGGGCCAGCCCTTCTTTTGACCAGGAATCTCTCCTCCTCCTTGGGCCTTCGTGCAACCACTGCCCAAAAAGGAGGATGTGGCGAATTTTTTAAGCGGGAAAGGGGAAGGGATCAGGGGCCTTTTTCTTTTTTTTGGCATTCCATGACGCGGCGGCAGGGAAAAGCCATGGCGTTCGGCGGATGATTCCAAGCCCTCGTCGTCACGTTCGGAGGAGAAGCGAAGCCGGCGAACCATCCATCGAGCTCGACGACGTCACGAGGGAGCTCATTTACCTCTCAGACTCACTTGGGATCGCCTAAAAACGCAAGACTCATCATCGAGCTCGCATTCGGCCTCCCATGGTAGATTAGGCTAGAGTCGGTGGTTTGGAGATTTATGACCTGCAATTCCCTTCATACATCCTGCTGCTTTATTTCGTGTTGCTCTCGCGCCGTGGCATGGCCGGAACCGGCGAGTCGACCTTCACCTCTCTCTCACTGGTCACGGGCTCCGTGGTTCATCTCAGACCAGGAAGAAGCGCCACGATGATCAGGTAAGTTCTTTGAGACTCCCAGGAAGCTCCCTGATAGTTTAGATTGAATATATTACGTGTAGAATGGATAGGACGATGTCCTCGCCGGAGATTAGCGTCGGCCAGAGTTGCAGGCGTACGAAAGGTTGAGCTGCTGCCTCGAGCTTCTGGTATGTTGTAGATGAAGTCTTTACGAGTCTAATGCCGTTGGTTTCACGCGATTTGGACGTCGGAGGGCTGAGATATCGCCCTCCGACGAGGCGCCGGCGAGGGAACGCCGGCGCCGGTCGTCTTCCCAGGTGAGACTTTGACCAGTCAACGCTTGTTGACCTGGTCAACGCCACGTGGCGCTGACGTGGCAGCCACGTGGCGGCCACGTCAGCGCGCAGTGTTAACAGAAAATCAAAATAATAAAAAATAATCTAACGGCCTAAAATACGCCACGTGGCTCAATCTAAGGCGTTCGTTCTCAATATGCGAAACGGCGCCGTTTTGAGCGTGAGAGAGGCGGGCCGGGGCCTGGGCGCGGGTCCGGGTCGTGGGCCGGGTCCAACCCGGCCCTGATAATAATTTCAATTATTAAAAAAAATTTCAGAAAATAATAAAATAATAATAAAAAAATTCAAAAATCAATAAAAAAATGGAAAATCATAAAAAAATTCAAAAAAATTCGAAAAATTCAGAAAAATTCTAAAAAATTCCGGAAAATAGGAAATTGCCACATTCAACTGGCCACGACCTGTTTCGGGTCATTGGACCCCCGATCTTTCCAGAAATGACGGTTTTGCCCTTCCGGCAAACCGTCTTCCAAAAAAAAATTCTAAAAAATCCAAGAAAATTCCCAAAAATAGGAAATGGCCACAATCAACTGGCCAAGGCTCATCCCGGGTGTTTTGAACCCCGATCCCTCTAAAATGACGATTTCGCCCTTTGGGCGAATTGTCCTCCAGAAAATTGAAGAAAAATCTAGAAATTCCAAAAAATTCTCAAAATTGGGAAATGGCCACAAACTACTGGCCATGGAATATTTTGGGTAATTCGGTATCCAAACCTTCCAAAAATTGACGATTTTGCCCTTCGGGCTAAATCGCCTCCAAAATCTTCCCATTTTACCCCTGGTCCCAAATCACGCCTCCCTAAAGCCCTTATGGCTATATTAGGAAGCCGTTGATTTGAATTGATGTGCATTGATGTGATTTATTTATGCACTTGATTGCGCTTTCATTAAAGTTGATTGTGATTGATAGGAATAGTCTTCCAATCTGCATGAAACCTTGAATCAAACCTACCTCACCTAAAATTACGCCTGCATGAACTCTTAGCTAGGAAAATCACTCGCGTTAGGTACCGAAAGGGCGTTGGTAATGACACCAGCGTAACCAAGTCCCCGAACCCAAAATCTCTGGCTCCGCAGAACTGATCGATCTCTCCCAATCGGTCAGTAAGGTTTCCGGTCTACCCTCCAAGAAAGACCGGTGGCGACTCCAAATGCATGCACAAGTTGCACATGCCACCACGACCACACTGAAGGTCAAAAGCGATCGACTCTTATCGTTGAATCCCCCAAAAAAAATACTCCCGCCGCGATTTGGTATGGGCCTGGGAGGGCCCGCGCCGATCCAAAGCTCGCGATCCGCACTCTTGTGCGGGGGAAGGCCCGCGATCGGTAATCCATTAGCCGCGTCCGCCTTTCGGACGGGTCGCGACAGCTGGCGACTCCACTGGGGACGTTTGTTCTAGAACCCATGATTCTAGACCTCAAGTGGACTTAGGCCGTAATTAAAACGCTGAGTGATTTTTCTAACCCTGCAGGCGCTCTTGAAGGTGAGATAAGTCCGCTTATGGTATGTGTTATATGTTTTTGCAGACTGGAGAAATAAGGGGTGTAGTCTGTGATTAACATTGTCTTATGCAGGTTGGGCGTAGGAATGTATGTTGTGTGGATGATTTGAAGTGCTGATTGATAAACTGTTGTGCGTGACTTGCATTGTGATGATCACGACACGTGGACACACACAACCGCGCCTAAAACCCCGGGCGCCGCCTTTAGGAACACAATAGAAGGAATTGAAAATGGAATCTCCGTGAGGAAAAACACGGGGTAATCCACTTTTCAATTCCGCTCACTTCGAACTATGGATCGAGTCCCAATGCAACGATAGCTGTGCAATGGAATCGGCTCTTTCTAGAACTCGAAGTGGGAACCTTAACCTTAGGTGCCAAACCCTCTGATTTTTAGAAGTTCACCATCACTTGTCTCATGCGCATGTCTTTGGGTGGTTGGTACACCTAAAACCGCACATAAGTCGACGAGTTTGGTTGGTAAGACTCTCTATCCCTCAAATCTATTACAGTTCATATAAATATAGGCATTTCATTCATTGCATTCTGGTGATTAGATTAAATGCCATTTCAAGGATAGATGTGTGTGTTTTTCCCAAACGTCTTTGATAGAAGACGAAGAGGATGATATCCCATGACAAGCACCGAGTGAGCAACAAAGGAGCCTACTATGGACATTATTGAGATATCGTCCAATGAAGATGACGAGTTGGGGCAAGTGATCCGGAAGTCACAGATCGAACTTGGGGCATCCTTAAACGTTAGGATCACATTCCTTTGTTTCATTTTCCATTACTAGTCCTCTTGTATAGGGTTTATTTTTATCGAGGCTTTCTCTATCTCACCCTTTAGAGTGATTGTGTTAGGGATCTATTGGTGTATACATTTAGATGGAACTTGGTTGTGTTTCTTTTGACAGGTCATGGGAATGTGATAGTGGCATTTTCTCTAATCATCCGAATACTCCCAAGTCAAGTTTATAATTCCTTTAGAGGAAATTAAAATTGGAAATCTTGCATGACCTTTTTGGTCGTATAGGGTAATCCAACCTCAATTTCGCTAGAAGGAATTATACACTTGAATTGGTTCATGCATGATTGTGCGCCGCTGGTAATCCACGATAATTGACCGAGAATATCGGCGTTGTTTTGAATTTAATGACGAGATAGATGTCCAAATTACTCTCGTTCTTAACAAAACGGCCTTGATTTGGATGTCGTATGTTCAATTAAATTTAAAACACGTTATTATGCCTCGTACTTTTGAGTAATTCGTTCCTCTCGAAATTGATCAAAAGCCATTATTGTGAATTACATCCCTTTCAATAGTATGCTTTCTTTCGAAGAATATTGATAAAAAACTTTTCGCGCAAGATTAAAACCCTTGTAAAAGTTCTTGTCCTTATTAATCATGGGTAAGCATAAGATTGAAATGGGTTTTTGCTTTCTTTTTCAAATTATTCCTTCTGATTCTGTCTTTTCATTTGCAGGTAAAAAATAGGTAACAGGGAGAAATCTTTTCCTGGATAAGTCTGAGGCTATTCTTTCATCTGATCATGAGCGAGTTATAAAATCCATATTTGCTCGACTTATTGATATTATGGTTCGGCTCACCTAAGTTGAAGATGTTCGAACGCTCGAAGAAAGGAACCATGCAGAAGTTAAAACACACACGAGAACTTTCATTTATTTTGCTCAGCGGAGGGTTTTCAGAAGCAGGTCATACAATTCGGGGTGGAAAAGTAAAGCCAAAGTGAGCCCTAATTAACGACACAAAGGAGCCCAACTGACCCTCCATGTTGTTAATGCTCTGCCCGTACTCACGACTTCGCATGTCCTGGTCCGCGAGCTTGAGGAAAAGGTTTCTGCATTCTCCCTTAACCTCAGTGACCTTGACCTCGTGTTCTTCGGTGATTATTTCCAAGTCCCGAACTAATCCATTCCCGTGAGCTATGTCTGCGGTTATTTTGTCGAGCCGTTCTTCCTGCCAGTCGCTTTGCAGCCTCAATAGGACATTGTGGCGGTCGTGCTCGCCAGCGGTCAGGGATAGGGCCAATTGATCCACCAGTTTTCTCCTCTCGCGAAGCAACGTCGCGACCCTCTCATTGGCAAACTCGACGGCCTTTTTGTGACTATCGGCCAGATAGTTGGTCAGCACCAAATGATCAGACCGATCCTTGTAACGAGCCCGCAAGACGCGAGCCACGAGAACCTCCCGATCAGCAACACGGTAGGCCTCTAAGGAGTGTGCAAAGAGGGTCGGGAAAGTTCTATATTCCCTTCCCAGCGTAGTACCTTCGAGGGAAGTGGTATCTAAGTCCTCGAGCAGGACACGGATTTCATCCGCGGTTGCAGAATGATCGGTTATGTGCGCGTAACCACGACCCAATAGGTTATAAAGCTTTTCCCACTGGGCCAAGACATCAGTTGAAAAAGTGCGTACGGGAGAGGGGGCCATTTGCGTTGGGTTGGCTTGAGAATAAGACGAGTTTAACAGAGAGATTAGAAGGAAGAAGCTGATTATGCGAGAACGTTAACCTTCCATACATTAATTCCTCATTTTATAGCAACTCGAGGATGATGAAGGGTCTCAGTAATAATGCTGGTGGAGCCCAGTTAGGGGGTAAAGCAGGAGGTCCCCTCACGAGAACCATTGGATTCGTTTCGGTCCGCGATTTCCGGCTCATCAATTAAAAGATGTAAAAGATTTGTCGGGATCACCATTATTAGAGTTAGGTGGGAGGAAAGCGCAACTATCGAAGAGAGCCCTAACAGGGTTTGGCAGTCCCATCACGTTGAAAAGCTAAGCGAGAAATTCAAGGTCTTGAGGGGGAACGTTTTCCTAATGATGCTTGAAGAGCGTCTCCTGAACATGCAAAGTCACTCGAAGAAAACTTTATAGGGAGTGAGCATACAGGAGAGAGTGGAGAACTCTGAGTGGGCAAGAACCAATCAAACATTTCTCAATCCAACATATTTAAGAGGTTACTATCAGCTGCTAGAGGCGACTGACTCAAAAATCTCAGAAATTGAACCACAGAGGGATCTCGAAGATTCCAAGATCAAGTCTAACGCCAAAACCATGGAGCCCAACACTTCTGGCAACGGAAATCAAGATCACGGCGACGACGACAACGACATCCACAATGCTCAACTCGGGAAAAGAAGACGTCCTCACCAATACTCTCAGGAGGAAACCCAAATGCTGGAAACCCTTTTCAGTAAAAGCCATTACATGAAAAAGAAGTGGAGAATTGAATTGAGCCGGGAGTTGGAAATTAATCAGTCGAGGATCCAGTTTTGGTTTCAAAATAGGAGATCCAAATCGAGGGCTCAACGCAAACGTCAGGTGGTCGAGATTTTAAAGGAAGAAAATCAAAAGCTGCGAACAGAAAACATGAGGTATGAAAAAGCTCTCAATATCACCGTTTGCCCTCATTGCGATAACCTCGTCGCCCTCGGTGAGATATTCCCCGATAAGCCTCACGCGATGATTGAAGACGTTCATTTACCACCCTACTCCCTCGGGGCATCTCCTGCTCAACCAGATTTTGCCGGAGTCACGCATGAGCAGGATGATCCTACGAAGATGATACAAATGCCTCCTGGGGGATGGGATTTGCATCGCTTTGACTGGAGTTACAGTTTCAAGGAGCTGGATGTTACCGCCGACCAGCTCAAAGCATATCAGCCTCATGCACAACAATTTTCGATAGGGTCGGGTCCTGCTGGAGATGAGTTAATCAGTCGTCAAGCCATCGATGCAATTTTGGGCCACGATAAGAGGAGGTTCGCTTGGCCCCCTGAACTGCATTCCAGATTCCTAGATGTGGTTCACCAAATGGGGATCGACTCAGCAACTCCGACGCGCATATTTAAGGCCATGAATGTACCAGGGCTTAGTAAGGAGCTGGTCAGGAATCACCTTGCTGCCTATAGAAAGCTATTAAGACAACGTCGAGCGGAGCTAAACCGGGAGGAATCCGTCTCGAGCTCAAAAGCTAGGGGCGACCGCCATTGTAATGCTCAGGCATCAAGAGATACCCGGCCAAATCTAAGCATCAATCAAGCTAGCAACCCGACCACCGGCAAACTGAAAGCTGATCAGAATGTCCTCCCAGGCCATTTCAATACTTCTCAAGAGCGCGTGCCACAAGTACAGCGAGTGCGCACTCCTCCATTCGAGCAGCAGTCGGCTGGTGCTCTGCCTGCCGCTGGTCAACCCACGACAGACGATTTCTTTGATGAGGGGCTCGATGCCTTGTTCAATCAGTGGGAAGCTGGCATGCTTGGACAGCCATGATCTAGCACTTGACTCGGGGCACGATGGGTCGGTCACTACGAACACCCATAGAAAGAAGAACATGTTCACGAGTAGATCACTCATTTTATCCGTTGTAAAGTTCCTACGGGAACATTTTTCTTTAATGACTATAGTTAATTCTATATTAAAACCAACGCTATCGACGAACATCGTCACGCTCAGTTGTGATGATCCCTTGTTAGATTAAGTCTGAAACCAGAGACGGTCTTTAAAATTTTGAGTGGCCACGAACTCATTCCTCACCAAGCGCCCGGGATGCTGAAATGAAGAGTAACAGCATGCACAGGGAAAATGCCACTTTCGTTTGAACGATGAAAATGGGTTGAGAGAAGATCATAGCGTTAATGGAGCTAAATGAATTAAACGGAGTCATTAATTGCGGGTCCACCGCTGCTCCCCACGTTCTCGGGCCTAGCAAATCATAAAAGGCGCCGAAAGATTGTAGACCCACCACTTTGAAGACTGAACTAGGGGACGAGCGCAATACTCGATGAAACCGAATCAATGCAAAAGAGTTTGTGATCCTATCACGAGGAAAAAGAAAGGGGAATACAGACGATGAGTAATTACAGGGTCTCGGGAGGAGCACTTGCTTGCTGGCCTTCATATGCAGCCTGAAGGATGGTTCTAGGACACGCACAATCACTTGAGAAAATTTCTAGAGTGAGCAAACACGTAAGAGCGAATAGAGAAAGCTGAGTGAACTAGATCAGCCCGAGATACTCCGATCCATCATGTTTAAAAGCTATTCCCATCTGCTAGAAACGCCCGACCTGGACATTTCTGAGCACGAACTGCTGGGAGACTTTGAAGATCCTGGAGCTGAATACTGCCCGAAAGCCATGGAGACTGACTCCTCTAGCGATGAAATTCTAGGTTTCAGCTACGAAGAAGGAGTATACAATGATGACCGGAGTCGGAAAAGGAAGCAACTACAACGCCACACTCCAGGCCAAATCCGAGAGCTCGAAGCTTTCTTCAATGAATGCCCCACTCCAAGCAAACAACAGAAAATGGAGCTGAGCCGAAAGATAGGATTGCAGCTTTCGAAGGTCAAGTTTTGGTTCGCCAACAAACGAACCCGGGTGAAACAGCAATACGCAGACCAGGAGTTACTGGTCCTGAAGGAGGAGAATGAGAAGCTTCAAGCTGAAAGCGCGAGATATAAGGAAGCTCTGACCAAGGCCACCTGCCTTAATTGTGGAAATCCTGTTGTCCTCGGCGAGGTGTTCCTCGATGAACCATCCCTGTTGACGAATAACGCTCAGCTGTTACCGTATTCTCCACAGCATTTTCCGACACAGCCAGATACCGCCGGAGATCTGCATGAGCAAGTCAACACCATAGGATCAACACCAACATCCTCTGAGAAATGGGATATGAATCATCACAGGGGGAGTTCTCTCAATGACGAACTCGTTGTCGCAGCCAGCCAATCCAAAGTCGGTGAGTCCCTCCCTGGACAACTTTTGAAACGACTAGATCCCGTAGAGAATAGCTACCGAAGTATTGACGATATTTTGGGTGATAAGAGAACAAGGTTTTACTGGACCTATGAACTTCACACCAAATTTGTTGATGCAATTCGAGAGTTGGGAGTTGATTCGGCTAGCCCACTACGCTTACTCGAGATTATGAATGTGCCAGGGCTCTCTAGAATTAACGTTGAGTCTCACCTCAAGTACTATAGGAGATTGCTAAGGGATGGAAGGATAGCGTTAAACCATCATAAAGCCAGTTGGAGCTCAAGTGCTGGGCAGAGTTACAACCATGATGATTGGAGAGCCAAGAGCACCCAACCGTGTTTCAGCAATGACGGGACCGGCAGCCGTGTCAGCGACTCCTCTGACCCAAATCAGAATGCTCCGCCAAGCTATCACAATACTCCTCAAGAGTATATGCCACAGTTCCAGCACATAGAGATTCCTCAGTTTGAGCGCGAATCAGTCATTAATGCTGTCCCTGAAGCGGATCTGGCATTGGTAGAGAGTGCACATATGAACCTGCCGGTCATTGGAGGAAGTTCCAATTCGAGGGGTCAAATTGCTCACGGCAAGAGCAAAGAGAGGAATCCTTCGCCTGCAGTCGACGACACCCAATCTGGGCACCAAGGGCTAGAAAGAACAGGTGATTTCCGTGAGGAGGAGCTGGACACTTGGATCAATACTCTTCAGGAATGTATGTCTCGACCCCAACAGGGCAATGATGAAGGTTCCAGCTCAAAGACTCCAGTTCCTCACAATGAAGGCGATGAAGGAAATCTGCCCCCAACAATTGTTGATACCCAACTTGAACATCAATGGCTCGAAGACCCGAGCAATTTCCTTGGCGATGAGTTCAATCTTTGGCTCGATCAATTTGGAGCCGGAGGGCCATCGCAGTGGTGACGCAAGGCAGGTGACCAAACGTCTGATGCAAGGCATGGCTACTCGATGAAAAATGCTTCGAGAAAAGGGGTTGAATACTCCTATTGCATATGTTGTTGATCGCACTGTAAGGTTCCCACGGGAACATCTTTCATTAATATCTAGAACTAATTGCGCGTGAGTGTCAACATCACCCTTTGAGCATCTTCAAGCCGAGGGCTGAGGATTAGTCGCTTAATCCGTGGAGCAAGTTCTCCGAACAATGACAATCGCCTGCGGAACATAATGGGATCTACCCCTTCAATACGAAATACGTTTGGCCGCGAAGCCACCTATTTGGTGATAAACGTGGATAAATCACTCAAGGAGCCATTTGTTCGAATAACAGAACAGACGTTGCCTAACTGGGGGCAGATGAACCATTGATGTTGCAAACACTCCAAGAATGGATAGGCGGATTTGATAGATGTTGTTCATATCAATACGCAATATCAGAACGGGATGAGAACCAAGAGTAAAGTTGTATCGTTCCAATTTGTCTTGAATTTGAGAATATGAATTGATACTCGTTATTTATCCTTGACAGGGGAATCACCTTACAGACGAACAGGTTTTCACATCCCATGTATTACCCGTTAGAATACATGACCAAGGGTAAATTGTATCGTTCTAATTTTTTGAAAAATTCGTGAACGTACAATAACATGTTTCTTCCGCATTTTCAGGATCTCCAGCCGCGGGGGACAGGTAAGTATCCCTTTCCCCAATCCATTGAAGATGTTAAATAAAAAATAGAGTGAAAAAGAAAAGCTTTCAGAATCTAATGTCTAGAAAAGACATAGAATTCAAACTTCATTGGCATTCATGTCTTAAAACAGGAGGTTATCTGAACATGAATAAGAACATGCATGGTGCATCATAAAATCCCCTTGACGGGTAAAATTTTTGGAGAAAATGAAAGAGATTTTTTCCAATCAAAAGTTCAAAACGTTTAAAAGGACGTTTTCTCAAAAGAAAAGAGGCAAAGCCTAGTCCAAACACGTCCTACACACACTGGAGAGAAGTGAAGCGGATCAGATAGCAAAATCTGGACCTCCGGAAGTAGGGATTATTCGCAACGATTACATGGGTTGGGATGACGGAGGCATTCGTTTCATATCCCTCAAACACTACAGGTGACCGTTGATAAACCCTTTGAACGACGGTTTTCATTCTTAACCCTGTCAAGAACCACCCCACATCGGGGCAAAATGGAGGTGAGTCCAGCGGTATCAGAAGAAAATGGTTAGAAATTTTCTTGCTTGGACTAACATCTCTTTGTGTGTTGTTTATATGGTAATCCAAGTGCCATAGGATGACGAGAAGCATTCATTTCTCTATCCCACACACCATATCCTTTGCACAGCCAAGTTGAGCCTGCAAATTCATTTCATAAACCCCTGTTGGTGATCATGGGATGTTTCAAGATGGAAATTGCATCACTCCAAGAACGGAAGAAATCAAGAGATGTGATTTATAGAAAAATCTCATATCGGCGTTTAAATGTGCTATGATTCAAGTTGTATATCTAGCACAATTTTCTGAACATCGTAGCTCCAAAAGAAAAGAAAAACCCCTAGACATCAAGAAAAAGCAAAGTGCCTGGTGAAAAGCAAGGCTGATGTCTATTCAAAATATCCCCAGTAAAGTCTAGATATACGATGAAAAGACCCTGCAAAGGAGTCAGATCAAGATGACTACTCTCCAAATGATGTCAGCCGTGGTGCAAAAACACGGACAGAATTGTCAACCTCTTAATACCACAAGAGACGTTCTCTAAAGGACTTGTGCACACCTCAAAAGCGGTTGCACACCTCAAAAATGGAAGATGCAGAATGGAAAAGACATGTGACAAATTGGCAATGATCACCAATGTCAAATCCTTCGTAATTTCTGGGCCAAAAACAAGCTTTTTTTTCGGTCCCCAATCCTACCAATGTTACAACCCTGAAACAGTCTTCTCTGACTAAGACACTTGGGTTAACATATAGCTTAGCTCGAAGAAGTACGAGCAAGACTCTTTCTTTCTCATTTTGCAGGGTTCTTGACTTGTAAACCCGGAGCAGATGGTGAAGATTTTCATTCGATGGCCTCGACTCCAAAGCGGGTCCCCCTTGAAAACCAATATCCAAGCCCAACATTACGGTCCCGTGGAAGACCTCCCGACCGATCAAATGTATGCGCTGCGAATGAGCCTAAAACCTAGGCACAGGTCAGTAGGGAATTGAGTGCATCCCCTAAAAATCATCACCTCAAAACAGGTGAGATGGCCTCCTTGTCGAGAAATATTCCAATTGATGTTTTGAACAAACTCTTTTTGGAAATTTTCAAACTGTTGATCCAGATTTTCCATGCAAGGGATTTGTGATCACATTTGCATGTTGCAAGAATGTTTTGGATAACCTCCAGCATCAAAATGCACATCTCATGACTAAAGCTTAAGTCATAAAATTTTGTCAATTGGACAATTGCTGTCTTCTCAAAGATTACCAATATTTTCTTGGGGAAGAGAAACCCTAAAAAAAAAAAAATCCTTTTCAAAAATATCAAACAACCCTATCGGACGTGGAGAACCCTCGTCTCGGGACCCCTTTTAAACAAAATCAAGCAGTCTCATCGGACGTGGAGAACCCTCGTCTCGGGACCCCTTTTAAACAAAATCAAGCAGTTTCATCGGACGTGGAGAACCCTCGTCATGAGACCCCTTTTCAAAATCAAACAAAGGTAGATACCGCCTGAAGGGTCAACTCAAAGGTAGATACCGCCTGAAGGGTCAACTCAAGGTAGAAACCGCCTGAAGGGTCAAATATGGTAGAAACCGCCATAAGGGTCAACTCATTGGTAAGTACCGCCATAAGCATCGACACAAAGGTCCGATCCACCATACGGATCAAAATCCTTGGCAAATCCCAGGGCGTGGGATGCGCCTTCCTTAGATTCCTAGCCGTTAGGAATCCCATAATGGTATGACCTACCATACAGGTCAGAGCTAAATCTCCCTAAGATATCATGAATGACGAGTCCTAGGTATCTTCTTGAAAGTCGTCGCAGCCGGCAGCATCCGACAGGTGAGCTTCAGATAAGCCTCTCTCACTCCGGCCCATATTCAAATTGTTAGAGTAAACTGGGGATTAATTTGAGCTTTCATCAAAGAGCCTCAAGGATTCGATGTCATAGCATTTCTTCTCTCATTTTCCCAGTTGAGTCGGTTAGGAATCAGGTGCCATCTTATCTTTGAGAGAAACCTCTAACGAGATCCCTCTCAAAGAGGGGCAGCTGTTGACACCTGATTTCTGACCATCTATTATTGTGATTTTTATTCTTTAAAATTAATTAAAAATATCAAAAAAAAAGATCATAAAATCACAAAAATCAATTGTGGTGACCTTGGCCAAGCTAAATGAACCATTTTGACAAAAAAAATAATAATAATAATTTTCATAATTTTTGTATATATATATATGTATATATATATATATTTATTTTATTTTTTATTTTATTTTTTTTATTTTATTTTATAAGTATTATTATTTTATGTTTTCCTCTCCCGCTCCCCCCCGGCTCCTGCACGCTTCCTTTCACTCACGCAGCCCCCACGCTTTTGCACTCTTTTTTTGGGCCAGCCCTTCTTTTGACCAGGAATCTCTCCTCCTCCTTGGGCCTTCGTGCAACCACTGCCCAAAAAGGAGGATGTGGCGAATTTTTTAAGCGGGAAAGGGGAAGGGATCAGGGGCCTTTTTCTTTTTTTTGGCATTCCATGACGCGGCAGCAGGGAAAAGCCATGGCGTTCGGCGGATGATTCCAAGCCCTCGTCGTCACGTTCGGAGGAGAAGCGAAGCCGGCGAACCATCCATCGAGCTCGACGACGTCACGAGGGAGCTCATTTACCTCTCAGACTCACTTGGGATCGCCTAAAAACGCAAGACTCATCATCGAGCTCGCATTCGGCCTCCCATGGTAGATTAGGCTAGAGTCGGTGGTTTGGAGATTTATGACATGCAATTCCCTTCATACATCCTGCTGCTTTATTTCGTGTTGCTCTCGCGCCGTGGCATGGCCGGAACCGGCGAGTCGACCTTCACCTCTCTCTCACTGGTCACGGGCTCCGTGGTTCATCTCAGACCAGGAAGAAGCGCCACGATGATCAGGTAAGTTCTTTGAGACTCCCAGGAAGCTCCCTGATAGTTTAGATTGAATATATTACGTGTAGAATGGATAGGACGATGTCCTCGCCAGAGATTAGCGTCGGCTAGAGTTGCAGGCGTACGAAAGGTTGAGCTGCTGCCTCGAGCTTCTGGTATGTTATAGATGAAGTCTTTACGAGTCTAATGCCGTTGGTTTCACGCGATTTGGACGTCGGAGGGCTGAGATATCGCCCTCCGACGAGGCGCCGGCGAGGGAACGCCGGCGCCGGTCGTCTTCCCCGGTGAGACTTTGACCAGTCAACGCTTGTTGACCTGGTCAACGCCACGTGGCGCTGACGTGGCAGCCACGTGGCGGCCACGTCAGCGCGCAGTGTTAACAGAAAATCAAAATAATAAAAAATAATCTAACGGCCTAAAATACGCCACGTGGCTCAATCTAAGGCGTTCGTTCTCAATATGCGAAACGGCGCCGTTTTGAGCGTGAGAGAGGCGGGCCGGGGCCTGGGCGCGGGTCCGGGTCGTGGGCCGGGTCCAACCCGGCCCTGATAATAATTTCAATTATTAAAAAAAATTTCAGAAAATAATAAAATAATAATAAAAAAAATTCAAAAATCAATAAAAAAAAAATGGAAAATCATAAAAAAATTCAAAAAAATTCGAAAAATTCAGAAAAATTCTAAAAAATTCCAGAAAATAGGAAATTGCCACATTCAACTGGCCACGACCTGTTTCGGGTCATTGGACCCCCGATCTTTCCAGAAATGACGGTTTTGCCCTTCCGGCAAACCGTCTTCCAAAAAAAAATTCTAAAAAATCCAAGAAAATCCCCAAAAATAGGAAATGGCCACAATCAACTGGCCAAGGCTCATCCCGGGTGTTTTGAACCCCGATCCCTCTAAAATGACGATTTCGCCCTTTGGGCGAATTGTCCTCCAGAAAATTGAAGAAAAATCTAGAAATTCCAAAAAATTCTCAAAATTGGGAAATGGCCACAAACTACTGGCCATGGAATATTTTGGGTAATTCGGTATCCAAACCTTCCAAAAATTGACGATTTTGCCCTTCGGGCTAAATCGCCTCCAAAATCTTCCCATTTTACCCCTGGTCCCAAATCACGCCTCCCTAAAGCCCTTATGGCTATATTAGGAAGCCGTTGATTTGAATTGATGTGCATTGATGTGATTTATTTATGCACTTGATTGCGCTTTCATTAAAGTTGATTGTGATTGATAGGAATAGTCTTCCAATCTGCATGAAACCTTGAATCAAACCTACCTCACCTAAAATTACGCCTGCATGAACTCTTAGCTAGGAAAATCACTCGCGTTAGGTACCGAAAGGGCGTTGGTAATGACACCAGCGTAACCAAGTCCCCGAACCCAAAATCTCTGGTTCCGCAGAACTGATCGATCTCTCCCAATCGGTCAGTAAGGTTTCCGGTCTACCCTCCAAGAAAGACCGGTGGCGACTCCAAATGCATGCACAAGTTGCACATGCCACCACGACCACACTGAAGGTCAAAAGCGATCGACTCTTATCGTCGAATCCCCCAAAAAAAATACTCCCGCCGCGATTTGGTATGGGCCTGGGAGGGCCCGCGCCGATCCAAAGCTCGCGATCCGCACTCTTGTGCGGGGGAAGGCCCGCGATCGGTAATCCATTAGCCGCGTCCGCCTTTCGGACGGGTCGCGACAGCTACTTGAAGCATAGAGGCCAAAGTAGCCAACGCATCTGCGAAGTGATTTTGCGTCCTCGGCAGATACTCGAAATCAATTACTTCGAATTCTTTGATCGTCTCCTCCAGGAATTTATGGTACGGGATGAGCTTGAAGTCCCTAGTTTTCCATTCTCCTTGGGTCTGGAGGATGATTAGCATTGAATCTCCATAGACTTGTAACTTCCGCGCTTTCAAGTTAGCGGCGAGCTGCAAACCAAGGATGCATGCTTCATACTCAGCCACGTTATTGGTGCATGGAAATGTCAGCTTTGCGGCCATGGGGTAGTGTTGGCCATCTGGAGATATGAGGACGGCTCCGGTACCTGCCCCAGCTAAATTGACCGCGCCGTCAAAATACATGGTCCATTTGTCGTCCGAGAGTGTCAGAACGTGGCCTTCCGCCTTATTCTCCTCCTCCTCAAGGGCATCGTGGCCTTGGGAATTCTCGGCTAGCATGTCAGCAATGGCTCGCCCTTTTACTGACTTCTGGTTTAAGCTCCTGATATCAAACTCAGAAAGGAGCACCTGCCACTTGGCCAGCTTCCCTAACAATGACGGCTTTTCTAACAAGTATTTGATTGGGTCGCTCTCTGTGACTAACTGGATGGTGTGGTGAAGGGTATACTGCCTTAGCCTGCGGAGTACCCAGATTAGCGCGACGCACGTCTTCTCTACCTCCTGGTACCTTGCCTCTGATGCGGTGAACTTCTTGCTTAGGTAATACACAGCTCGCTCTTTGCTATCTTTTGGGTTTGTTTGAGCGAGTAAGGCCCCTAGGGACTCATCGTGGATGGTGAGGTAAAGGGTTAGGGGGATCCCTGGGACCGGGGGCACCAGTATTGGCGGACTGACCAGATGTCCCTTGATCTCCTCGAAAGCCTGCTGGCACTCGTGATCCCACTTGATTTTGGCATTCTTCTTCAAAAGTTTGAAGAGTGGCTTAGCTGACTCTGAAAGGTGAGATATGAAGCGGGCGATGTAGTTTAATCTTCCCAGGAGGCTCCTTACATCTTTAACTGTTGAAGGGGCCTCAAGGTTGAGGATAGCCTGAACCTTGGTGGGGTCAATCTCGACGCCACGATTGCTAACTATGAACCCCAATAGCTTGCCTGATCTCGCCCCGAATATGCATTTTGCGGGATTCAGCCTCAGCTTGTATTTCCTGAGTCGTTCAAACAATTTCCTTAGTACCAGGGCGTGGTCTTCGCCGTGTCTGGATTTTGCTATCATATCGTCCACGTACACCTCTATCTCCTTGTGCATCATATCGTGGAATAGGGTAACCATCGCCCTCTGGTAAGTTGCCCCTGCATTCTTCAGGCCGAATGGCATGACTTTATAGCAAAAGGTGCCCCAAGGTGTGATAAACGATGTTTTAGCTTTATCCTCCTCTCTCATGCGGATTTGATTGTAGCCCGAGAAACCATCCATAAAAGAGAATCGTTCAAATCCGGCTGTGCTGTCAACTAAGACGTCAATGTGCGGCAATGGGAAGTCGTCTTTGGGGCTAGCTCTGTTCAAGTCTCTGTAGTCTACGCAGATCCGGACCTTCCCGTCCTTCTTCATGACGGGGACGATATTAGCAACCCATTCTGGGTAAGCAATCACTTCGATGAACCCCACTTTGAGGAGCTTCATCACCTCCTCTTCAATTTTCTTTGCCAATTCGGGTTTTGTACGCCTGAGGTTCTGCTTCTTGGGCAAGATGCTGGGGTCGGTTGGCAAAGCGTGTTCCACGATACTAGGGTGTAAACCCGGCATATCCGCATATGACCATGCGAAGACATCTTGGTATTCTCGCAGGAGCTCAATTATTATGGATGCTTCTTTCGGCGGTAGGCTTTCTCCAATCTTCACCTCATTGATATTCTCTGGAGTCCCTAAATTCACCGAGGTGGTGCCCTCCGCAGTGGGTGGCTTGGAGTCTTCATAGCGTTTCCAATCACCTCTGATTCCCTCCTCGACCCGGTCGTCTTCCTCTCCCTCGATATGGAGGGTAGCTTCCTTTTGAGAGTTGGGATAACTTAACAACCTGCTATGTATGTGTGGAATGGTATGCCTGAAATGTCATGAAGATGGTTAGTTGACATATAATAGATACGGCTCATGGACGATGCAAGAACAAAGATTAAAACTGAAAACGTGAGATGGGGGCTAGTCCTCATATCATTGGACATCCTTGTCTCCCAAGATTTTGAAAACTGGGAGACGTGTGGGAAATCAGGTCTCAGGGCTTTTCTTTTCTTTTCATCTCTTCTTTTTCTTTGCATCTTTTCTTTTCTCTCATTTGGATCATCATCGACCGATTTGTGGTTCCCCCACGTCCCAATTTTTGTATTTTATGGGGATTTTTTGATTTTTTTTTGATTTTTTTTATTATTAAAATTTGACGTAAAGACATAAAACAAAGGTGATAGTTCGAGGCATCTGATGTAGATTCAGATGCATCAGAGGGGGGTGGAAATTTCTTTACTCAATGACGGACGCGTCGTCGTCGATTCCCTCGATAATGACGTTGACAGAATCGTCCAGGAACAGGCTGGCCAACTGGGGGTCCTCCGTTGTAACGTCCACCTTCTCGTCCTTCAGCCACTTAGACGCCTCATCGAAGAGACGACTCAGGGGAGTTTCGAACATCTTTCCCTTGCCCTTCCATGTATTCGACCCTAGGACGCGGCCGCCACGGCCCCTACTTCTCCCATAACCTTCTAGTTGAGAATGTCGATTCGGTTCTTCTTTATAACCCAGCCCTCGGCGGTTCTTCACCGTCGCCAAGCTGACAGGCTCTTGAATACCTTGGTGGTGCTTGCCTAAACCAAGGCCCGGGATAAAACCGTGCCGCGTCAGTATTTTTCCCGCCATGATCGAGGATTTGGAGCAATTTGGGGGCCTCATGGTCGTACCGGCTGGTACATGCATAATGTACATTCTCTCCGCAGCGCGGAAGCTTGATTCTTCTCCGGGCGAAGGTTTCACCAATGGAATAGTGTCGATGTGGCTCGTTAAGTGATCAGCCTCTGAGTGTATGGTGATCAGTTTGTCGTTAACGACCATCCGGACCTTTTGGTGTAAGCTGGAGGGCACGGCACCAGCCGTGTGAATCCAAGGCCTTCCAAGCAAAAACCCGAATGACGCTGGGATATCTATGACTTGGAAATTGATCAGGAATTCCGTTGGGCCCACAAGGACAGGTAGTTCTATCTCTCCAGTTACCTCGCCTTTAGCCCCATCGAAAGCTCGAATGGTGGACTTCGAGGTTTTGATTAAATCTTCTTTCACCCCGAGGCCTCTGAGCGTGCTTAAAGGGCATATGTCGAATGCGGACCCATTATCTATGAGGACTCGAGATACCCGTTTGCCATGGCACATTGCTGACACGTAGAGAGCCTTATTATGTCCTCGCCCCTCTGGTGGGAAGTCTTCATCTGAAAATGAGATTTGATCTTTCAAGAGGATTGCCCCCACGAAGTTCTCCAATTGGGCCTCATTGATTGTTTCAGGTACGTGGGCCTCATCCAGCACCTTCAAAAGGGCATTTCGATGCTTCTCAGATGTTTTGAAGAGGTTCAAGAGTGAGATTTGTGCAGGCATCTTTCTCAGTTGTTCGACCACCTCGAATTCGCTAGTTCTAATGATGGCTAGGACCTGCTTGGCGTCTTCATCCGTTATTCCCTTCTTTTCAACTTCTCCTTCCTTTTGGACTAGGCACCTCCCGGAGCGAGTAATGGCATCTACTTCACTGGTGCCGTAATTCCAATGCACCGCTTTGGGGTTGTAAGTCTCTACTGCGGGGAGTGTAATTACCAAGGGTGTCACCTCGTCTTTGTGAGAACTGCTGGCCTCCCCTGTCGCCTCTACCTTGCTGTCACTACGATCTTCTTGTGTGAGGTTGAACTCAGCAAGGTTGATTATCAGCGGGGTCATACCCTCCACCATGCAGATCGATTCAACTGGGCATGATTCCTTTGAGCCGTATAAGTTTCTCCCAAGGTCTATATTGAACACCGCGTTCGCGGTATGGTCAGGTAGTGGATTTTGTTGGACGTTTGGATCTGCTCCATCAAACTTCAGCAAGTCACTGTCGATAAGGGCCTGTATGTCGTATTGTAGGGTCCGACAGTTGTCTATGTTATGTCCCTTTTCGCCCATGTGATATGCACAAGTTCGACTCTCGTCGAAACCTATGAACCTTGGCGGCGTTGACCTCGGCGGCTTCTTGGCTAACAACCTTGCGTCTAGAAGCTTATGGAGTAATTTTGACATCGGGACTGGGAGCGGGGTGAAGGAGGAGGGGCCCTTCCCTCTCGGTGCCGAGATCCTTTGGACCGTCCAGGAGGTATTCCCCTGGGTCAGTGTGGCGTTTTCGAACCTTTTAGGTCTCGGTGGGTTGGAAACGAAGGCTACCTCTGCGGCTGGTTCTCGTTCTTTTCTCGCGGGGAACGGTCGCTTCGGAGTTACTTCCGGTACGCGCCTCTCTCTTATGGCCCACTCGTGCCTTTCCGCCACTTTGATCAAGTGTGCAAAAGTTTGACACCCAGAGGTGTTTAGTTTGTCAAAGTAGTCGTACGGCAGAGCCTTCAGAAAGATGTCCACCAACTCTTCCTCCGGGACGTGTGGTTTCACCTGAGTGGCGAGTGCCCTCCACCTTTGGGCGTATAGACGAACGCTTTCTGTCCTCCCCTTCGCGGTCCGTAGCAGGTCCTCTCTGGTTGGAGCGGTCAGTGCGTTGAACTTATACTGAGATAGGAAGTCTCCTGCAAACTCGTCCCAGTCGTCATACCTTTGTATGTCTAACTCCACGTACCAAGACAGAGCGGCGCCAGCCAGACTCTCTTGAAAGGTATTGATCAGCAATGGCGTGTAATCTGAGTATTTGGCCATCTTGTACAAGTAGTACTTCAGGTGGGTCTTGGGACAGCCTGTCCCATTATACTTCCTTGAGAAATCCGGCTCCTTGTAGTCCACAGGGACCTCAATCTTGGTGAAAGGCAAGATTTTATCGTACTTTGACAACTCAAATCCCTGGCTGGTGAGACATTCCTCGATTTTGGCAATCCTTCTTACTCCCTCATCAACCTTGACAGACTTCTCACTCTGTTTCCCTTCTAGGTTGATGATGACAGGCGGGGCTCTTGGCGGTACTTCAACAGTTGGAGCCTGCTCAGTGCCAGGTGCAGCATTCGTCCCAGCGGGTCCACTTGTGTCGGAACCAGCAGGCGTGCTTGGGTTTGCAGCTTGGTTAAGATCAACTGGCAGAGTGGGCCTGGCGTTAGCCGCGATGAACATGTCCTTCATTTCGGCCAGCATCTGAGTCACTTGGTCCAATCGTGCTTCCAGAGTCCCGAGGCGGGCGTCAACTTGTTCGTGCTCCATACGGGCCTGAGAACGCGTTTGGGCTCGAGTCCTCGTGGTTGAGAATTACCTATTGAAAAATTAAAAGTTAGGCCTATGGATACGAGAGAGAAATCATGCGCCGCGAAGTGAACGGCGGCCTGATCATGCTCGCGGCGTCCTGCCCCAGTCTGTCAGGGCAAGCATGTCATTATGCAAAGAGTAATCCATGATAATTGGGATATGTTCTATTGAAAGGATGCTTCGATAATGCATAAAAGAGCTCCCGAAGGAGTTTGATCATAATGGGAAATGAAAATGCTTGACTATTCTAAACTCGATGGGGGAGGCTGGCTCCTCTGTCCTCCTCCGATATTGCTAGGGGAGCCGAGTCTTCAATTCTGGACTTCTTCGCCTTCAGGATAGGCTGGCGGTCCGACGTCTTCCGGTATGTAAGGCTCCACTCCTGGTACATATGGGACGATGTACTCTGGAACATATGGTTCGACTAGGGTCAGCCGGACTCTTTTGAAAGCCCGGATATATTCCTCGGAGGCCCGATGGATGTTCATCTCAGGGTCCAACTGATCCGGCCACTCCACATCCTGAGGTGGGGAGTCTTTCAGTGCCTGTTCTAGGTCATTGATCATCATCTGGAGGCGCGCCTTGGTCCTCTTGGTGATTGGGCCTTGGGGAATGTCGAAGGCGAATTCGTCCGGAGGACTCTGGGGTGGTATCTGCTGCAGCATGCCGAACTGTCTGACGACTCTGATCGGGTAGTATGACACGGCTCCTGTGAAACCCAAGAGAGGAATTGGCCCGCCGGTCTTGGTGGCGATGCGTGCTTTATGCATCTTCGGTCGCCTTAGCCGCCATCGGAGTTGTTCGGGTTCTAATTTTTCCAGGAGTTCGTACCAATCGTTGAAAGAGCTGTTGGCAATGAGTGATTGGCACTTGAGGAAGGACTGGATAGGGTGGACATCTTCATCGATTCGAGTGCATCCAGCGCGAAGGTTGAGTTTTTTAAGATGGGAAGTGATCCACAAGAAGAGAAGGCCATTGGAGGCTTGGAAAATGGTTTTCCGGGTGGATTTGGAATCATCCAGTGCGGCCTTATAGCGGTTCAGAGACAGTAAAGTCTCAGCAAGGATCATATAGGAATAATCCAACTGGTCACATGCCTGCTGGGCTATGTGGACAATGAGAGGGTTGAATGTGGTCCTGGATGTAGGAAATAGCACGAATCCAAAGAAGGCCAGGATGAAGACCCCTCCGCCCTATGGCCAGTGTCAATGGGTAGGTCCGAGTAATTGTCGAATAGGAATGAGAACGGGAATCTACCAGAATTGGATTTGAGAATTCTTTCAATCTCGGTGGTCTTGAGCCGAAGGAACTTGGAGAGCAGCTTGGATGGGTCAAGGCCTAAATGGGGACGGACTAATTGTCCCTTGAATTCGACTCCGATGACGGCTGTATATTCTTCCACTGTGGGTGTGACCTCCAATCCCTCGAAGTTGAATGTTAGTGTGGTGCGATCCCAGAACCGTGCTGCTGCTTGTATCAGTGCCGGTTGGTATTTGATTTCGATGAGGTTAACCAGATGCCCCAGCCTTTGCTTAACATACGCCTGGTTGGTCTTGTTGAGGCGTCCCCACCAAACTAGCAATTCTCTATGCGGGACCGGTAGAATTTGGATATCACCTCTTCCCATCGAGTCTAGAATATGAAAATGTGATTAATTATCCATGGATTACTCGGGCATTAGATTCGTTCAAATCATTATTTACCCGTGATGTGACGAGGGTTGAGTTCCCACATTTGGAATAAAGGGAATGCCAAACTAGGGTTCCCATACTAATCCCATCAATAGGCATAATGAATTGGACGAAAATAATGATGTTATGCAGATGATATGCTTATGCATGGCGTGGACCACTTCAGTCATACGTCGCATACACCATGAAATGAGGATTAGATCTTTGCACTTGTGTCAAACAAACCAAGTGTGAGTTCTAACAAAAATTTCAAACGGAAGCGACGTATGATTGAAACAGAAAAGTCCGAATGGTTGGGTGAAATTCCAGTGTCGCATTCCGGTATTAAGACGCCTATGAACGACCCGGGAATTAAAGCGCAGGGGATAGGAGGGAGATCCACCGACGGATTCCCCTTACAGACTCAGAAGACTCAGAAAATCGAATAATTCTAAAACACCTCCAGAAAGCGACCCTAAGGAACCTAAAGAGATGCCCCAAGTCAGGTCGTCAGGCGATGTCAGGTGCCCCCCATTGTTCTGTCTAGGTCCAGGTCTCTTTCCTCATCGGATGAAACGACTATGGGGTGGAAAGGTGACGAATGTCCTTCGGGAGACTCTTCTTCATCTGACGAGATCTCGATAACCTCCGGAGGGGGTGTTGGATTTGCTCGTATCCTGCTGAATATGTCCCTTAACTTCAGATAAATGTTCCACAACCTTTCTCTTTCGTACTCGAATTTATGTTCGCGTTCGAGTTGCTCGGCGGACTTGGTGTAGAAGCAGTCTGTTCCTCGGATAAGATTGCGTCCAGTAAGTGCCCTCCCTTGGATAAATCGGAAGGCGTGGAATCCGTTGAACGTCTCGGTGGCTTCATGACGGACGACGCGTCGCTCGTACTGAAATACCTCCAGGACCTTGGACAGATTTGGGGAGACCATCTCCACTTTATCTAAATTGTAGAATGGAATTAGACCCAACCATCGGACTCGATGAATGCAACATGTTGTGCAACAAATACGAGGCTGCAGGTAAATTAAACAATAATGGAAAGACCTTACCATAAGAGGTATACAATGATTTTTTGGTTTTAGGTATACCAACCATCCATATACATGCGCATGAGACAAGTGAGGCTTGACTCTAGAAATTAAAAAAGGGCTTAGGTATGGAACCTAAAGGCTTCCCCCTATCTGAATCGATAAATTCGTCCATGAGCGCAATCCACAACAAATGGATAAAAGTCTCGACTTGGATAGAGAGTGGGATCGAATATGGTCAACCCCAGCGCGACTTGCGTTGCATATCGATCCCTGATCTATGGCTACCTGAAAAGGTGATTTCGCGGCCTGGGTTTGGGCGCTTTGTGCAAAGTGTCGTGATCCTCAAATATGCAGTGAATCATGCGCAACAATTTATATATCAATCAGCGCTTCAAATTATCCATATAACATACATTCCTACGCCCATCCTGCATAAGACAATGTTAATCACAGACTACACCCCTTATCACTCCAATCTGCAAAAACATATAACACCTATCGTGAGCGGACTTACCTCACCTTCAAGAGCGCCTGCAGGGTTAGAAAAATCTCTCAACGTTTTAATTACGGCCTAAGTCCACTTGAGGTCCAGAACCAAGTGTTCTAGAACAATTCCCCAGTGGAGTCGCCAGCTGTCGCGACCCGTCCGAAATTTTCCCCCGATCCGACGGTGCGAGGGGATTGAATTTCGTTAGTATGACGAGCGAATGGATTACCGATCGCGGCCCCCACTCTGAAATGTGGATCGCGGGCCTTTGATCGGCGCGGGCCATCCCAGGCCCATACCAAATCGCGGCGGGAGTGTCTTTTGAGGGATTCGACGATAAGAGTCGATCGCTTTCGACCTTAGTGTGGTCGTGGTGGCATGTGCAACTTGTGCATGCATTTGGAGTCGCCACCGGTCTTTCTTGGAGGGTAGACCGGAAACCTTACTGACCGATTGGGAGAGATCGATCAGTTCTGCGGAACCAGAGATTTTGGGTTCGGGGACTTGGTTACGTCGGTGTCATTACCAACGCCCTTTCGGTACCTAACGCGAGTGATTTTCCTGACTAAGAGTTCATGCAGGCGCGATTTTGGGTGAGATAGGTATGGTTCGGGTTTCATGAAGATTTGAATACTAGTCCTATCAATCACAATCAATTTAAATGAAAGCGCAAGTCAAGTGCATAAATAAATCATGTCAATGCACATCAATTTCAATCATTGGCCTCCTAGTATAGCCATAAGGGCTTAGGGAAGACGTGATTTAGGGCTAGGGGGTAAAATGGGAAGATTCGGGGACAATTAGCCCGAAGGGCAAAATTGTCATTTTTTGGAAGGTTTGGATACCGAATTACCCAAAATATTCCATGGCCAGTTGATTGTGGCCATTTCCCATTTTTGAGAATTTTTTGGAATTTCTTGATTTTTCTTCAATTTTTGAAAGACGACTCGCCCAAAGGGCGAAATCATCATTTTCAAGAAGGTTCGGGGTTCAAAACACCCGGGATGAGCCTTGGCCAGTTGTTTGTGGCCATTTCCTATTTTCTGGGAATTTTTAGAATTTTTCTGAATTTTCCGAATTTTTTGAATTTTTTTATGATTTTCCATTTTTTATTGAATTTTTGAATTTTTTTATTATTTTTTATTATTTTTTGAATTTTTTTTTAATATTTAAAAATATTTTCCGGGCCTGGTCAAACCCGGCCCACGCCTCGCGGGCGCCCGGCCCGACCCTAGGGGTCCGAAACCGGTCTAAAACGACACCGTTTTGATTTTTTAAATATTTTTTCCTATTTTTTAACAATTTTTGGATTTTTTATCTATTTTATTTAATTATGCGAAAATTCCCCGGATCGGACGGTCCACGTCGTGCCACGTGGCTTCGTCTCGTGCGTCCGATCGAACACTAGATCGGACGTCCCTCAGTGAGCCACGTGGCCAAATCGTAGCCATCGGATCAAAAATTAATTTATTTTCTTTTTTAGAAAAAACTCAAATCGGACGATCAGAAATTCACCACGTGTCCAATCGTGGTGCGTCCGATCTTGGAGAAGATCGGACGATACACAGGAAGCCACTTGGCGCATTCTCGACCGTCGGATCGATTTTAATTAATTATCAGAAAATAATTTATTTTATTTTTCAAAACTCTAGGATCGTGACACGTGTCACGATCCGGGCCGTCCATTTTGTTGGTTTGAAAATCAACGGACCGGTCCCACCCGGCTGACGTGGCGCCTACGTGGCCGGCCACGTCAGCCGTTGACCGTTGACCGGTCCCTGACCGCCGGAGAAGACGACCGGCGCCTCGCCGGAACAGTTAAAATTCCGGCAAGGCGCCGGAAGTCTCGCCGGAATGTCACAAACCGGCTCCCAAACTTGGTATTTTTTTACCATTTTAACACCATTCGACTCCTAAGCACTTCAACATCAACATACGAAGAAAACATGAGGGATTTGTCGTCGGAGACCGGCCGGACGGAGTCCCGACCGAACTGATTCCGGCCAAAAATTTTGGAGAAGAATTTTCTGACCAAAGCCTACTCTAATCACTCGAGCAGCATCAAGGCAAGGTTTGGGAGCTTACCTGGACTCCCTTGGGGCTCGGCGACCGCCGCTTGCGCCGGTGGGCGCTCTCGGTTCGATCCGAGCACGTCGAGCTCCGGCCGTCGCTTTCGGCTCGGTTTCGACCCAAAATAAATAGCAAGGAAGGCTTAGGGATAGTTCTAGTGAAGCTTAGACACTAGCATTGCAAGAAAAAAGGCCTAAGGTGTCACGGCCGAGAGTCAAAAGTCGAGGGGTTCATTGGGGCATTTCGTCGAGCAGCGGGTGCGCATTCGGAAAATGAAGTTCAAGGGAGGACACTGACCTGCTTCGGGCTCGACGACGGCAATGGCGACCTTGGTAGTGATTAGTGGAGTCCGCTGAAGGTCTGGGGTGGTTGGTTGTCCGCCCGTTTCGTCCGAAAAAATCCCCCACCACCTTTGTCGAGCTCGGTTTTTAAACCGAGAATCTTCCACCGTTTTCGTGGCCGACCGCCCGCCTCGACGACCACTTCCTCGCCAGAGCACGAGCATGGGTCTTCACCCATGTCCCCCACGCTCGTTCTGATTTTGTTCTTCCCAAAATGCACGCCCCCGACAGGCCCTGTTTTTCCTCTTCGGTGCGCTGCACGGGTCTGCAACTGAGTTGCAGACCCGGTCGGACCGGGTCGGGTCGGGTTTGACCCGACCGGCCCGGTTCGACCAAATCACTCTAATTGGGCCCCAAATTGACCTATTTTCATGAAATTGATGGCAAAATCGGACTCCTTGACATATTTTCTATCAAATAAGGGTGTTTTCGTGAATCATTTGATTGAACTTTTGTGAAAACCCCAAATCGTCCCTAGGATCCGAAAATGAATTTCGCCAAATCGAAGGTCCAAACGATCGAATTAGTCAAAATTGAGCCAACCAATGGATTCCTCATGATGAAAAATATAGGGTAGAGGTGTTTAATTTTAATGGGTGTGCCCGTATGAAATTTAATTTCAAAAATTGTGAAACCGGGGACTAAATTGAAAGATTTTTATGCAATTAAGCCATTTTGGCTAAAATTGATCAAATTGGAGGGCAAATTGACCCAATTGCATTTCAAAACTTTATAATTCAATGTCATAGCTCATGAAAAGTGAGAATTGAAAATTAAAAGACTCGAAAAGGATTTTTTTAGGCTCGGTACGGGTTTATGTTTGTGAAGGAACACCATTACCCAAGCCTGATTTCCCTGATAAGAAGTTAGAATATTAAATAGGAAATTAAAATAAAATTTATGAATATTTTTTGTAATTTTCTGACCACGGATGGTATTTTTATGATTTTTTTTTTGTTATTTTAATAATTAAATAAATAACAAAAAATATTAAAAAATACAAAAAAAATATTTTTTTTCAAAATTGGTTCCCAAGGCTAGGCTAAGGCTTCCAAAGTTGATTTTGCAATTTTTTGACCTTTTTTGCTATTTTTAATTAATTTTAGAAATAAAAACTAAAATAAAAGATAGTCAAAAATCAGGTGTCAACACTAACTAGTACGGATTCAGAGTTGGTTGGATGCCGGTCGCAACTTGTGATGGATCGACGCCTCGTTTAGGGATGCCTACTTGCTGGTACCGTGCTGGGCGTACTGGAGACACCGCTCGTAGTAGCCGTTGTCGAGAGAAAATGAACGTAGCCCGGTCTTGCCGGTAGAACGTTGGATCACACTAATGTACTGGATCGCGTTATTTGTGTGAGTTGAATCACGCCCTCTTTTGCGTAGATCCTCTTATATGCCGTTGGCACGATCATCGTTGATAAAATGGACGTATGTGGTGTCCTGTGCATACTTGTGGATGTGATACTTGTTTGAGTGATTGACTGATGTTGACTGCTGAGTCGAGTCGAGCATTGCATTATGTGTGGCTGAAAGCTGGTAAGTGTGCATGTGGATGATTATCATATTGTGATTGTGATTGACTGTTATACGTGCCTATGTGATCTTGTGAGCCTTCCGGATGCCCTGGGCGAGTCAATTTCCTAACCGAACTTAGGCTTGATTCACTGAGATTTATTCTCACCCCGTCGTGGGATAACATTTTCAAGTTCCAAGTGATGAATTTTCATGAATGCCAAGGATTGGCTTTTGGATTAGTCAGTTCGGAGTAGATGAGAAGTTAACTTTACTCGACCGAGGAACTACTTGAGGTCTAGTGAGCCGCCCCAAAGTGTGGGGTTATTTATGTTAACTATAGCTCAGTAGGATTAAGACTCATCTGCTTATGTCGAATGATTTGTAATTGTCTTTTATGGAATGACTGTCGTGACTATCTACTTCTCTATCCCATGTATGATTTGTTGTCAGGAAGTTAACACGTTTCCGCATGCATAAGTAAGTGATAGGTTGATAGTGTGCCTAGGACGCTATCTCTATGATCTCGTGGCGATTTGGCAAGGGATGTTGCGGGCTCGAGAGTCGGGGCGTGACAGTTAGCTCATCTGCCTTCTGGCACTCGGTCTTCTAACACGGATACCGAGCTTTCTTACTTTACGAGAACACCTAGCTACATTCAAGTTCTCCTTAATTATTGGGGTATCGTGAATGCATAACTTCTCAGATGTTTTGAATTGACGCACTCACAATTTGTCCTTTCATCTTCCATGCACGTTTGTCACTTCTAGCCTTTTACTTTCAGATCACTACTTCAAAAGCCAAATCATTTCCTGCCAGAAATTACCGCGGAATCAATCTTCACGCAAAGACGAGAATATACTTTTTGTTGGAACACTTTTGTTTAATATTTTGACCATTCACCATCCCCTCTGTTTAACAAATGTCTTCCACACATGGAATGTCAAACACTTGAGCCCTCCCCGTGTTTCGCTCGAATCTAGACTTGATATCGGGGATTCTGTGACATGTTTACCATTACTCAAATCATGCCGTTCAAATAAAAATGGATGGTCAAGAATGAGCCATGTCATTTGTTGAGGGGGTGGGAAAAAAATTTGGTGAGAATTTTTTTGGGCCAACCCTCTCTCAAATCAGGCCGTTCATTTTCATTTGGACGACCTGATTTTAGTAATGATAAACATGTCACGAAGATCCCAATGTCAGGTGATCCAAAACCGTTTCACAAGGCCCGTCCTGTCCCACGTCCGTCCAAACCAGCAAGTCTCCTGCTTTCCATTTTCCTAGAGAAAGCAAAGACATTTTCAGCCAAAATCGTGAGCGAATTAAGCAGGGCCAAACCATCATACCAATGCACATCTCCCCACCAAGAATTGCTATATAAGGAGAGAGCCCTCCATGTGGGTCGACCCATCGCCATACCTTCTCTTCTACTTCCAACTCATTTTGGCTTCTCTGGTGTAGTTCTTGTTCCTTGCATAAATATCATGGGGGCTAACGCGTGCTCGAGCGCATGGAAGACTGGCGAGTCCGCTCAAGAGCGGGGTCTCGAGTATGTGCCGGACGCTCTTGCCAAGTTCCGCTTAGCGATCGCCCTAGCTTATTTCCCGATACGGCCGATGTGCATGCCTCTCATTGATCTAGGCAGGCTGTGGAAGGATCCTGCGCGGCGGCCCGCGGTAGTCAAGGACATCGGGAATGCTTGTTGCCGCTTCGGCTTCTTCCAAGTAAAAACGGATGTGTACAGATAATAAAGATTGATAAATATATCCACTACTATTGGACGTAAAGCGTTACGATTTTGTTCCATACTAGAATTTGCTTTCCTAAGTGTCCTGACCATTATATTACCTCAATTGCGACGCACGCTTCGGGTGGAAACAGATTGCGAACCACGGGATCTGCCAAACGGTACGTGATGGACGAATCCCTTCGTGCAGCATCTAGTTTTTTCGACCTGCCAAACCCGAGGAGAAGATGAAGTACATGTCGAACGACGTGCACGAGCCAGGGAGGTACGCGATCGAGTCTGAAGGATGGGATTGACAAAATACAGCTCTGGAGTGCCTTCCTCAAGCATCATGCGCATCCACCAGAACACTGGATGGATCATTGGCCGGAGAATCCCCCCTCGCTATCGGTACCGTCTCTTTAATTTACCTTTTGTCTGATGAATGCAAATGAATCGTTGCTTGCGTATGGAAATGAACAGGGCCATACGTTCGGACCGACCGCACTAGGAGGACATACGTTGCATGTTTGCCACGGTGATGTCGCGTAGCACAGAGCGATTTTGGTCACATGCTTAAATGATACAAAGGGTTCCGCCGCTTGACAGAAGACATGTTGATTTCGCATTTTGGGGGGTTGTCTAGCTACCATTAAATGAACGGTGAGAAGAATGTAGTCACGCACGACTCCTTTGGGATTCAGAACCGAGAGGCAAAAAGTCTGCTCGCCTCACATAAAATATTCACTAAACCCTCGAACCATAGCCGCACTCGCACTCGCACTCGCTGCCGCAATCTTGAAGCCAACCATTTTGCACCACATGAGAGGGGATGCAAAGTAGAGTAATGAGAAGGGGGTAGTGGTCCAACTTGGCGCGGTCGTAACTTTTTAAAATGATAGTCCTATTGACATCATGTAACTAAATAATGAGGTGCTTAGAGCCCGGAATTAGATTGTGGTCAAAATGCACGCATTTAGGACATACCGATCAGGACAAGTAGAATGCAACGTTCCATGTAGTTTGAGCCTTCGAGTCGAGTCGACGGGGCCGCGACTCTAGTTTATATCCAGCTGACATCGTTTCTCATGATTGTATTAGGGAGAAGATGGGGAAGTTCTGTGCCCAAACGAGGAAATTGACGGTGGAGCTGATGGAGGCCATCACGGAGGGCTTGGGACTAGGACCCTCTTATATGTCCTCTAAAATGGAAGTGGGGATGCAAGTGATGGCTGTTAACTGCTACCTGGCGTGCCCGAATCCAAAGGTGGCTCTAGGACTACCGCCCCACTCCGACTACACTTGCTTGACCGCTATTCTACAGGGCTCCCCTGGGCTTCCGATCGTGGACCTCGAGGACCGCACCTGGAAGTCGGTCCCGAAAACCCCTGGCGCCTTGCAACTCCATGTTGGCGTTGGGTGACCATCTTGATGTCCTGAGCAACGGCCTGTACAAAAGCGTCGTCCACAGAGCAGTCCTCAATTCGGAGTGGACCCGGATTTCCATGATCAATCAATAGCTGCTAGATCCTGAACTTTGTTTTTCTTTGCCCAGCTTCTGTATCCACATCCATAATGAATTTGCAAATGCCTTTTCTTTCTTTTCACGAAAAAGCATATGAACAGGAGTTGTCGACATTTTGCTTGTTACCTTCTAACTTTATACTTTCCCTTGGGTCCGAGTTGTATGAAATTTCAAATTTTCCGCTGAAAGAATCAAAGAATTAACCCATGTACCATCATGTCATTGGTTTGGAGGTGTCGTGACAATCTTTTGCTAGGAAAAATAGACAACAGGGCAACTTAAGACAAGACACATACTTTAGCAATTTGACACAATGACAATACCAGTGATAGCAGCTAATTCTGGCCCAAAGAATAAAATTGGGATAATTACAAAAAAAAAAAAAGTCCCAAAGCTATTGCAATTAGGCTAATTCATTCCTTTTTTTTTTGGCTACTTCAGCCCTAAACCTTTTGCAATTGTTCCAATTTACTCCATTTGGCCGGTTGGCACTAAGGCGGATAATTTTTAATATTATTTTATCATTTTTTGAATTTTAATCAATTTTTCTGTCTTTTTTTTTCTTTTCACTTTTTTTGGGGTTAGGTTTGACGGGAAACCGTCGGCTGCTAGCATAGGGCCGCAATCCTCGCCAACGGCAGGCTAGGGCTCATAGGCCCTTGGTCGGTGGCCGGAGGCCTCTTGTCGGCCCTAATACCTCCAGGCTCCCCCCCTCCAAAAAAAAAAAGAGAAGAGAAAAAAAATTATAGATTGAAAATAATTAAACATTTTAAAAAATATATTATTAAAAATTATCTATTATTAAAAAATTATTTACATCAGTTCTAGTGACGCCATCTCAGCACCGACCAGTAAATGAATTGAATTGGCATAATTGTAAAAAGGTTTAGGACTTAATTGAAAAAAAAGAAATAAATTGACATAATTTCAATAAATTTAGGACTTTTTTGATAATTTTCCGAATAAAATTCTTATACAGATGGAAGATAGTGTCTTTCGGATCCAGATCGCCTAACCTTTCCTCAAAAGGTTAGACACCCAACCTTGCAATCCGAGCCGTCCAATTTTGGACGGACGGCCCAGATCTCCTGTTTTTAGGGGGTAATTTTTTGAATTTTTTTTTAATATATTTTATTAGTAATAATCTGAGCCATCCATTCATAACACAGATGGCTCAGATTGCAAGATTATGGCCTAACTTTCTAAGGAAAGGTTAGGCGATCCCATTGGGTGTTTTTCAAAGTCTAATTTGGATACGTTACCACAAAGAATATCCAGGACATGTGTTCTTCACGAGATTATGACAGCATTGGATCACGTCAACGCAAGGAGCTGCATACAAATTTAATGCGATAAGAAGAGCTTTAATAGATACACGTGTATTTAGAGCTGGTTAATGATTACGTAATTAAAATCCTGGGCATGTCAACGGTTTAGCGGAGGAGACAAGAGAAAAGAAACACGTGTAAGTGAGAAGGTAGAAGATCCAACAGTTTGTTTGCGATGCGAAGACAAAGTCATAGGTTGGATCTAACGAGCTTTTACGGGCCGGAGATCAGGACAACCCCGTAACGAGCAAGAAGAAACCTAGTCTCCCGAAATCTTAAACGACCAAATCTCACTGAAACTCACTCGGCCACCTTCCTTCCTCTTCCGCACTGCCTTTTCCCTTCCCCGATTTCCATCTCCACATCCGCACAGTTTTAGCTTTCGTTTCGGCAAGGATGTACCGGTCGTCGAGCTGGAGCAGAGTGTCGGACGATGACTACATGCATGCGCCACCTATGGCGTCGACGATCCTGAGGATGGGATCGTTCCAGGGCAACGAGCTGCCAGCTTATGATGCGGCATCGGAGATGATGAGGAAGGAGAAGACGCGGAACAAGCTCGCTGAGAACGCTGTCCACATAATACCTCTCGTGTTGCTCGTGTGCGCGGCCATTCTCTGGTTCTTTTCCAATCCAGGTACAAGAAACTAGGAACCTTTTTTTTTTTTGGTCGAATGAGAAACTAGGAACTTCACACACCCACTGAAGCAGTAAAGTTTAGCTTCACAGTTCTCTTCTTTGTTCTTCTTGTGTGTGCGTGTGTTTTGGGCTGAAGCAGTGGATGTGGGAAGTAGCGGGGACTCGATAGCGGCGAGGATCGAAGGGTTGACGATCGAAGGCGATATCGACACGGAGGTTGATGGGACCCAATCCGGGCTTCTGCCCTTCCTCGATCTGGGCGATGCCGACTCCTCGAGGTCGGCCTCAACCTCGAGGCATCCGCAAGATCGCGCTCACCACCAGGACAAGCATTCCAGGAAACCCCACCACTGAGTCCTGGGTCGTGTTCTTGCTGAATTTTTGGAGTGCTTCAGTTTGGCGGTGATGGAATAACAGTGTCTGGTTCAACAAGAAGTCGAGTCACATCGTGCATGAGTGCTGGTGTTTGATGTGGCGATGTCCGTGTGGTCGAGAGTTTATGTATGCTATGGAAGAGCGATGCTCGCATTCCTAGTTGGTCTTTGGAAGATGCCCGAAAGATATTCGCACGATTGGCACTTGTCGGAACGTGGTTAGTTCATAGAGTCAGCGATGGTTAAACTAGGAGACTTAACGAAGTTGATGAATTAAAAGCAATTTTCTTTCTCTTATTTAGAGTTTTCCTTTCACGATCTGATCTCGCATGGCCTGCTAACGAGGATTCTTGATTAACTTAGTGGGAAAGGGTCCTAAATTTACTATACTAAGGCAATTAAGTCCTAAACATTTTATTTGTTCTAATTTATATCATTTGGCAATTTGCCAATTTAATCTTAAATTTTTTGACTATTTGTCAGTATAGTTCTTTTGACCGGTTACTGAAATGATATGTTTATGACCTAAATCGACAAAAATTCAAAAGGTTTAAGATTGAATTATCACATTTGAAAAGTATAGGACTAAATTGCAAAGTTGTAAAAATGTTAAGGGCTGAATTGACACGATTAAAATGCTTAGGACTGAATTGGCTGTCATATAATAGTTTTAGAACTTTTTGGACCATTATCCCATATCTTTGTTATAACTCTTAGGGGAAGAGATCGAAATGGCTCAACGGTGAGCATCATAGCATTTACAGCCAAAACATTCAAATGCGCTCCCGTCGATTTGACGAGATAGAAACAAGTTGTATATGTGATCACCTCATTTGAAAGCAAATATCTTATTATTTCGAGTTTTTATAGAATAAACATTTTGTGTGATCCTTGTGTTACACAATCCAATATTTATAATTTGAAAAGTTGACAAACTATCCATTTCAAATTAGGAGGGATAGACAATCCCTTTCTTTAAAGGTTTCAGCAGTGAAAAGAAGTCATTTCGAACCCTAGAGTACGTACGATCCCATTGTGTAGCATTCCACTTTTGTCGCCCTTATTCCCTATAGAAACTCCAAACTTTAGTTCCTATCCAATTTCTACGCGGAACCTTTTTTGGTTAAAACCCCAAATCTTTAGGTCCGGTCCAAAATTTGTCTTGAAATTTTCTTTATCTTAAAAATTTTTAACTTTAGGTCCAGTCTCAAGTCTACTCTAAACTTTCATTAATAGAAAACTCACCAATTTTCACTCCAATCTCAAATTTGTCCCCATTAACCCTCTAATTGAAAATCGACGTTAGTAGTCCCTAATTTTCATATCTTAAAGTTGTTTCATTTTAGAGATAATTTACCGTGGCACATTACTATTGTGTCATGTCAAGATGGGATTGGATTTGAGAATAGATTGAAAATTGATGATTTTTTTTTTTAGAAAAAAAAATTCAGAGCAAATTTGTTACTGAGCCTAAAGTTTAGGGTTGGGGGCAGATTTGGGACTGTGCCAAAATTTTGACGTCTTTCTTTAGACTAAAAAAAAGTTTGGGGTATAATTGAGATTAGACCTAATACAGAGGGCTCCCCAGAAAGTTAAGCTATAGTCGCGGGCTGAAAGACAATTATACTGATGGGCCAAGCCCAGTTTTGCATGGGCTACCCTGGACGTTTGCTTAGAGCACGACCAGCCGCGATAAGGTGGCTGTACGGCCCACTCGCCACCCACTGTGGTGACCTTCGTCGAATCTCTTTCTTCCAACTCCACCGCTCCGAGTCCCAATTCCAGCTGAAACAGAGTCTCGGAGACTGCTCTTCTCTTTTCCAGTCTATTTTATTCTAGTTATATAGACGCCATCTCTCTTCTCGCGGGTTCGTCTCAGCTCCGTTACTTCGTAGGGCTCTTCACACTAGACAAATCCGCCTGAATTTCTGCATTGGAAGACCAAGCTTGAGCTCAATTTCGTAAGGAGAATCCTCGCGCGGCGTAACATTGGATGCAAGATAAGCTTCGCTGGTCTCGGTGCGGCAACTGCAAGGGCAACCACTAGGTAAACCAGATATAACAATTTACCTCTGCCGCGATTTGACCTTGGCAGATTCAGAATTAGATTGCTATGGAACAGTAGGGTATCGGAGTTTCGGTTCCAGCTCAAATCCCCAAAACTTGCGCTTTAGAACGAAGAAGATGACGGAAGCGTTTGGTGGTGTTGTGGCTGTCCCAAGTGCAGGTTATAGGATTAAGCTATGAGGAGCGTATGCGTGAAAATTTGGTAGCTGGATAATGCCAGGCATCCCTTTAGCAGCTCGTCAAACTTCGTATGCTTCTTTTCACTCATCGTCATTTGTCTGTGTAATCTTCCTTTTCCCTTTTTTTTTCCCGGTTTAGTTTGGTTGCATTCGGATGTTCGCGGTTTAAGCAGCTAGGAACTCTATGTTGGTAAAAATGTCGATCCGAGTTCTTGGTCATCCACGTCTATTTATTTTCTGAGCTTCAGATTAGCATTTGGATGACATCGTTTTTCTCTAGCCCTTTGCTATTCTCATTCTCAAGCCCCATTTGTTTTGATTAAAAGTGCAGCTTATTTGTCACGTTAAAGCTTTTGATTTTTACACCTCACTCGCTTCACTTATACAAAAATTTGGCTAGTAGTCATCTGCATTCTTCCTGAGAAAGACCATCTTGGGCATTGCAGATATTCGAGAAGTGCAGATCAGATGTGCCGTCAAGACTCTCAGGTGCATTTATCTGCTGAAGAGGAACTTGCTGCTGAAGAGAGTCTCTCAATCTATTGCAAGCCTGTGGAACTCTACAACATTCTTCAGCGCCGTGCTGTCGGAAATGTAATGGAGCCGATTGACTTATACCTAGTTGCTTACATGCATCATCTCCTGTTAGTATTATATAGGCTGTCTTATGGCCACACTAGATATGTGATGTCTAATTAAATTTTGTAGCAATAAAATGCTTTTGCCTGCTGAGGCAAGACGGATACCAAGCATGTTGGGGATTAACACGTTACAATTCTCAGGGTAATTTTTAAAATTGGAATTGCCCTAAGGAGTGGCCACCACCACCCCCCAACTCCTTATTCAAGACATTCATGAGAATTCCTCCGATAGATTGTTTTCAAGCTTGCACCCCTTTAATTGTTTTGTGAAATTCCTGTACTTGTCCACTAGCTTTCATACTGGGTCTACCATTGTTCCCAGGAAGTGTAGCTTTGACCAATGCATCAGAGAGTCTTGGTATATAGGTTTGGGTTCTTAACTGTGCCCTTGGGCACGTACTTTATTAATATTTCTGATCAGTTTTTTTCTTCTTTTAAAGCCACTGTTTCTTCGGAGATGTCTGAGCTACAAGATACAGGTGAAACACAGAAGGAGGTACGACCTCTTACAGGTTTTTGGCAGTGTCCGATCATTGTTGTTTACCTCTATATTGAAATGCCATCTCTGTACTTTTTTTTTTGGTCAGACTTTTCTGTTTCTTGAATAACTGGAATATGATATCATCAAGTTCTTAGGTTCTAAGACTTCATGTTAGGCACTTTGTCTTAGAGTAGCAATTTCAGTTATGCCCATCCAATGCAAAAAGAAAAAGAAGCCATTTGATGCTTGCCCATTTATCATGGACATTAGGTGGATGACATAATTCATCCCTGCTCTTCAATCACAATAAACATCTACATTTTTTTTTTTTTACTTTAGAGAACACTATGTATTATGGAAGAATATATGCTGAGTTATGTTGACCTTGAGTCTCTCTCTCTCTATCCCCCTCCATGTTATCATGACACACCTGTGCACACACAGAGAGCCAGAGCAACGGCCTATCTGCTTCCACTTACTTTCATTAAAAGTTGTCATACTTTAAGTTTTCACATCTTAAGATATTGCTACAGTAAAATTTGTGAAAAACGACTTAGATAAGTTATTACCCGCCATTTCCTTTCAATTTGCCTCCATGTACAGCGAATTGTATGGACCAGCGAATTATATGGACAGTTTTATTCATGATAGTTATGAATATTTTACCGCTATACTTAAACAATTTTGAAGTAATATTATACTCAGCAGTGTAACCTTTTAATCATGATTGCACTACAATGATTATTTCAATCAATAAACTAGGTTTCTATAATCAGTTATAAGTTTGCCCCACCTAGAAAAAGATTCTAGATCTGTCCATGCACGGAACTGTTAGCTTGTGGATGGAAAAACAACTTGCCATTTGTTTTGGATCATGAAGGAATCTCTTTGGAAAACATGTGTATGACACTAGGCATGATTTTCATAATTCTTTCTTGGGTCTGAGTTTTACTCCTAACATTTTTGCTTTTTAGCATGTAAATTTGACGTTTCTTTAATTGAACAACACAAACCTTTAGAAACCTATGCATATGGGCTTTGCAATCGTGTCAGAGTTTTTCATAATTTCCTGAAGCTGAACTAATGTCCTCATTTGCTTGTAAAAATCATAACATACTGGGACTTAACATATGACATCTGGTATCAGCATGTTGATATCGTATTTCAAGTGCATCCTGGCACTGCAACTATCATCGTAATCAAACCTTTCTCAACTTTTTCTCTCTTTACAATGATTAGAAAAGCTATATCCTGAGCAGAATAATTTACAGCTCAACTATCTTTCCTTGGAATCTTCATATGATATTCGTAACTTCTGGTCACATGGAAATTCTATAATAACTGGCCATTGAACTGCCCCTTTCTTATGCTTTGATGGAGCTGCCAAAGATGTTGGTAATGTTTGTTTGCTAATGGTGTAGTCTTCTCTGATATGTTGAACTTTCAGCATGGAGATGCATATTTATGTCTATATTGCAATGCTCTAATTTTTTATGTAGAGTGCAAATGACAATTTCTCTGCCAAGGACTACAACTGAAGGTTTACAATCAGGAAGAGTGCTTCCTATGTATGTATTGTTGGCGAGATTAGAGTCCGAGGTTAACAGTTTGGAGGTAGTTCATTTGTTTTTTCTACGACCGGTTAATTACTAGTCTTGCCTTACAATTACATCATCTGAAAGCACTGGTATGCTTTCTCATTTTTATTTCTAATGCATTTTTGTTTTATTTTCACCTTAAAGCATTCTGCAGAATATCGCTACAGTCGTGCATGTGTCTTGACCAGTTTCATGGGAGCTGAGGATGATACCCATAGTCAGGCAAATTTTGTTCTTCCCGAGATCAATAAACTAGCATTGGAGGCCAAATTAGGCTCGCTTTTCATCTTGCTTGTGTGCTATGGTAGGTGTTCTTAGATGTCATTTAATTCAATCTTATGTCATCATTTGTTATATAGTTGTACATCGTAAATATGTGATGACCTCTTGAGAAAAGAAACTCAGAGAGATGAATCCATCGGAACACATCATCCCATCTCAGTGCAATTATTTTGCAGCGGGACCTGAAAAATCTCTTTATGGAAATGATACAACCAAGACTCAACTGGATGTAGCAGCTTATCAACGTAAGCTATCTGTTACGTGCACGTTTCTTTACACAATATCATAATTGTAGCCTCTAGTTGCCATTCAATCGCATGTTTCTATGAAATTTCTTCTTGATATTGTTGAGTATGTAGCTTATTCTTTTATAATAAGATCAAGTAGCTTATAAGCGGAATGTCTGAATCTTCAACGACCTTCCTTTATCTCGAGAATATAATCCTGCGATCTTTGATTTTAGTAGTTGATATCTCTTTTGTGAAGACAACTCCATTAGGTCTCGGTATAAGTTTTGCTTTATACTTTCTTACAGGAAATGCTCCTGGATTCTGTCTTTTGGGAAAGATACCGATGAAATCTCTTTATTTATTGTGGGAGAAGTCACCCAACCTGAGTTTAGGACAAAGAGCAGAGGTGACTTTTTCTGTTGATATGCACACTTGCCTGGTCAAGGTATGTACTTATTTGCCACTCGGAGCTGACAGAATAAAATAATGTTATTTAGATGCTGGCTTCGGCCTTTTTAGTTCCAAGTTTTGTAGCTTCTCCATTTTGTTTTTTATGGTGGTTTGGGATGTGGAGAGTCGATATTCTGTGATTGAGCTCTTTCTGTTAAGGATTTTTCAATAAAATGCTGCTTCATTTTGATTCTACTCACTGTTATTTTATTATCTTGGGTCTGACTGTGGCTATTATTTTGTCTAGATAATATTCCTCTACAAGCCCTTAGAAAACAATGAATAAGATCTACTGTGCACAATGTACTGAAAAAAGTTACTAATACACTCCCATGGAATTTTTCCCCACTTTGTCCTTCTTTTGCTGATTTGAGAGGCCAAACATCTCTTTCCCCCAGGCAGGAGAGGAATGCTGAAACTTTGGAGAAATGTCTAGTATGATTAGCTTTCTCGATTCATGGGCCTCCCAATTTGTTTACTTTTTAGTTGTTGAATCAAGGTTCGGAGTATAATGTGCCAAGTTTTCTTTCTTTTGCTTCTATGATCTAATGAGACATGGATAATGAGTTTCAATGTTGATGCACTCCATTGAGTGCTGGACTCTGAAAACTGTGCAACCCTGTTCATACATATGGCTGATAAGTCAGGCTAAATATTTTTAAGGATAGTTCGTGAATTGTTTGCCAGTTCTCTTGCTACTTTCCTTGATATTCAGTGGTCCTATTTTGTTTGGAAACAGTGTACTATTTTCACATCTACCATACGATAATCTAGCTACTACATCTAGTGTCTTTATTTTATCCATTTGCAGTGGAGACACTTAAATGAAGACAGACACATATCTGTGCAAGTTCCATATAGCTCTGAAATTCTGGTTTGTGCCACCCCTTTTATTTACTTGATTGTCTAGAGTTTTCTCAACTAACTGTAAAATAAATGTTGTGATCTCATGTATCCTTTTGCCGGTTTGATTCTAACAGAGTGCACGAGAGCGTCTACATGTAATAGTTGCTGCTGAAGAGGTTGGGGCAAAGGAGAAATCACCGTATAATTCATCCATGTGCAATGATGTCATCTCTTCATCATTCTCTCATATAATGCGGTAATCATACTATTTTGGTAATTAATACCATGATCTCAGTAGTCTGCCAGTAATCTATTTGGCCTTTTGTCACAAAACTCACCATTGATAAGCTATACATCCAATCTTAGAAGCTCTAGGATTCTTGTGTTAATAAAGCTTCACTCACGCATCATTTCTTCTCTGGCATCTGCATTTTGGCTATTTCTTCGTATTCTTCAAGCAGCTGCAGTTACCTTTATTATCTATTCTCAATATGATCCATCTAAATTCCAATTTTAAGTAGGGATAATGACATAAATGGTTCCCGAACTTTGACCTAGTGTGCATTGTGATCCCTGAACTTTAAATTTGTTCAATATGGTCCTTGAACTTTAGCCTAATGTTCAATGTGGTCCCTGAACTTTTAGTTTGTACAATGTGGTCCCTGAACTTTTGGTACATGTTTAATATAGTCCTTGAACTATATGAAAATGTTCAATGTAGTCCTTCCATTAATTTAAGATTAGGGACAAGAATGGATATTTTCATATGGTCCAGGGACTAAATTGAACATGTACTAAAAGTTCAGGGACTACATTTAGGGACCAAATTGCACATTAGGCTAAAGTTCAGGGACTATATTGAACAAACTAAAAGTTCAAGGACCCCATATTGGGCCAAAGTTCAAGGACTATTTGTGTCATTTTCCCTTTTAAGTAAGAACTTTCTGCATTAATTATTCATGCACTTGCTATGGATTGAAGAGTACCAAGAGATATTTTTATAAAGACACGAGATCATTTGGCTATAATTGGTGCATTAGGGATACATCAAGAGTAAATTATATGCGCATAATTTTTTTGTTCTTTTTGTATTGAGAAAACAAGAAGAATTAAGACTCGAGTTGGACATATGAGTGGAGATAAATTGTTTTTGCTTGCGAAGGTGTATGTTAATTATCTCACTTCTTCAATTTTCTAGCTTGAGGGCCGGCAATGTTATTTTCAACTACAGATATTTCAACAATAAGTTGCAAAGGACGGAAGGTATATATATTTCTTTCTCCTCTTTTGACCATGTTGAATTAGCAAGAGCCATGTGGGCAATGTCCAGCCTAAATAACGATTGTTGAACTTAGTAGGGAATGAAATTTATATGTTTGTAATGATACCTGTCAGTACAGTCTTTAATATGGTGCAAGACAGGAGCTTCGGAATTGGAGCATATTTTTGTTCTTTTCCTTTAATCTGGCTAGATAGGTTCTTGATTTATGTAAATTTTCTTGCTATGAGTAAGGTAAGAATTCAATATTTGGAAGCACATCTGTCTAAATGGTTATCTAAAGTAGATGTTGATGTGCAGTGCTAACTGTGGTTTGTGGCATAGTGATAGTAATTGCTTTCAGTGTAGTGCGCTTTACTAAGAAGCACGGACACGTGGAGAAGGCATCTGCGTCGGTGTCGGACACGTGTCGGACACCGACATGCGTTCGACACGCTCCGACGCGCGTTTGACACACGGTAAACGCGTGTCGGGAATTCGACACTTGGTCAACAGCCGTCGACACACGTGTCGGATATGTCGGACACGCAGACTGCGAACGGTGCAAAGGAAGACGACGGAGATGGCGCCGGGGAGCCAGGTGATAAGGAGGATGAGGGGTTCATAGCGCTTGCCATAGAAGGCGTGGTAGAGCTTGGCCAGGATGGGGTCGCTCAGGTCGATGAAGCCCTTGAGGAGGTTGCTCTCTGTAAGAGGGAGAGAGACATTGTAATGAACGACTCTTCCTGTCAGCTGAAAGTCGCCGGCCTCCGAACCCCCGCCACTGCTGCCTCTTCGTGAGAGAGAGAGAGAGAGAGAGAGAGAGAGGAAGTAATGATAGAAAGACAAAGTTTGAGATAGGGCAAAAGGATGAAGTCCAGTCCTGATTAGGGTTCGGCGTGGGAAGGGGAAGGGGGAGGGTTGCGTGTGTGTTGGGGTTCAATGAAAAAGAAATCTTGGGAGTTGTAACTTGGAAGACTAACTTGATGTTGACAAGACTCCATTGAGGTGAGAAGACCACTTTGAAGATAAAGAGATAGGGAGGAGAAATAATGAATATTTTTCATTTAGAATTAAGAAAACAAAATAATTTCTCGAAAAAATGAGGTTTTTTTTTTTTTTTACATTATTCTAAAATCTTCACATACCTAAAAAAATAATTTTTTCTGGACATACATAATATATATATATATATATATATATATATATTTAATATGCAATGTGTCCTAACGTGTCGGAATTCTCTATTTTTTAGAAATGGCGTGTTGGCATGTCGTGTCATGTCGCGTGTCCCGTATCCGTGTCCATGCTACTTAGGCGCTATATACTTGCAAAAATAAACTGCTATTTTCCTTATATGGTCTACCAGTTAATTCTGTATGAAATGGTATCATTGAGGAAAACTACAGTACCTGTTATTCGGTGAAAGACTAGAGCTCTGTGCTTACTGTGAATAATTGCAATTAAAATTTCATTGCTCTTGATCATACATGGTTGAGACTTAGTATTGATTGTGCCCCCCTGACATCTGTCTTTTTTTTTTTTTTTGGGGGGGGGGGGGGGGGGGGGGGGGCTTATGAAATTCCATCTAGCAAAAAAGGAACATTCAATCAGGTCTCACAGAAACTTAGTGCTGTAGGTTTCTATGGAAGAACATGTTAATTGATCCCATAAATTGGCTTGTTGAAACTCCTAAAGTCATCAAGCTTGCTTCGGTGATCTTTTATAGGCCGAAGGAAAGATGGTTGCCGGTTTCTGCTTGGCAAAATTGTTGGAACTTTAATTTCTGTAAAGAATGTGGTCATACTTATGTGTGTCAGGGAGCCTCCTCTCATTTCATCATTCTTGTTGGTTTTTCCCTATTGTTTTTGGGTTGCCTAAGATATATTTTCAAAGAATTAGGGACTGTTTTCTGGGTTCCATTAGGCTAGTTCTCTTTAAGAGAATGGTCACAATAGTAGGGGTTTTTTGGGTAGGTCAATACAAAAAGAAGACACTGTATGAGGTGACATAACTTTCTAGATCTTTCCAATTTAAATTGTCATTTCTACTTGTTGTGCTTGCTCATTTGTGTGATTGTTTTTCATTTGGATTCGGATGGGCGTCATGTCTCTTTTCCTCTTTCCCATTATCTAAATTGCAGTGACCGAAGATTTCTCCTGTCCTTTCTGCTTGGTCAAGTGCGCAAGTTTCAAGGTGGTACTTCTTGTACACTTTTTTTTTTTTTTGGTCTTCTTGTACACTTTTATTTATGTCATTTTGTTGGTAGGTTACTCACAAATCTATGTATTTAACAGGGTCTGAGGTATCATTTGTCGTCATCGCATGATCTCTTCAATTTTGAGTTTTGGGTCGGTAAACTTCAGCTTTCAATATTTGGTATTCCCGAATTTCTGGCGATTATGAAAGCAGCTATTGCATCTATGATGTAGGTAACTGCAGAGTACCAGACTGTTAATGTCTCTGTAAGAACAGATCCTTGGAGGTCTGAGGTGAGAAGCATCTTCATAGGATCTGTAATGTCCTCTGAACTATCTTGCATCACATTATTCTTCCAAGAAAGAGCCAAGAATATGAGGACATAAGCCTAATGGCAGATTTACGATCTAATATCAGCAGAGCAGGAAAGGGTTGAGTAGACTAATTGTCACTTCTTGAGAGGCAGCAGTATGCATATGCTTTCACAATATAAGCCAGCATCAATTTAGCCACTGGAAGTATATGCTTCTACCAATGGGCAGGCTACTCAGCCTAATCATTTCCACATGTCTTTTCTGTGGAGCATTTTTCAAATGAATCGTCAAAAGGACACAATAAATGCACAGGGCATGTAATACGTCTCTACGAGTTAATACACCAATGTCTGGTCCTTCGACTTACAGAGATAGCGACAGAACGCTGTTCCTTAATATCAGTTTTGTTTGTCATAGATTTACTTTCAGGAAGCCAGATGTGTGAATGTGTATTTCGTCATGATATCCCCGATGCTTACATAACTTTGATTGAATTCACATCTAAAGAAGAATAATTAACTGTCGATGTTGATGGAATATAAATAATTTCTTGAATGTCAGAATTTGCAAATAGAACTCATAATGTAAATGAGCAGCACTAATTGTCAATTTCCTGTGCAGAGAATTGTTGGCTTTCGTGTTGGACCTTCATTTAGTTAGCTTCTTGCATTGCGACATTTTATCGTAGTTCTACATTATGTGATTGAAATGTTTACAAATATTGAACGCATTGCTTAAAATTTTGTTTGGCAAAAGCTATTGCCATGGAATTTATATGTGTGTGTTTTACTAGATTGTTGCCGATGGTATGGATCCAAGGCTGCAAACGTTTTTCCTCTGGTGAGTGAGACCCACTAATTTTGCCACAATCTAGATGAAATGTGGTCGTTTCATTTAATGCATCATGGTTTTGATCACTACTTAGCTCTTTATCTATACAGCTTAAAGCCATTCAAGCGGAAAAGATCATTCCACCTTGTTCAAAATGCCAAGCATGTCTATCCACTGGTGTTGGAATCAGAGTTGCCTTCAGGTACACGAGACTTGATGCAGCTGAAAGTGTGCATCTGATATTTTTTTCCTCTGTATTTTCTTTTCTTCCTTGAGAATTATGATGGAATAATAGTTCAGCTTGTTTAGCATCACCACTGGTTTGGGGTTTTTGGTGTCAGAAAAAAAAATGTGTGGGGTAAATGTGTCACATGCGTACAAGTGGTTTTGTGTCACAAATAAAAGTTTGGGACATATTTTGAAGTTTTTGGTAGCTTTTTTTTTTTTTTTTTTTGGGGGGGGGGGGTATATGAGAAGTTAAACCTGTAATAGGACGCTTGATGTGCTCCAACAGCAATGGGGAATTTGCAGACCAAAGAACAAGCTTACAGTAAACATATATCCAAATCTGTCATGAATTTTCTTTCTGTACCGGAGAAATGAAAAGGCTGACCAGCTTGACAGTAGATCTTTGTTGTTCATTGATTGAATAAAACTTCTAAGGTGCTTATGCATTAGTTCGGGAAAGCGAGTTGTCGAGATTCAATCTTTAGCGAAAGGATTCTGCTTGTGATTGTGTCATCTAAAATTTGTGAGATTGTAAGGGATATCATCCATTGAGTGATATTGCACAATTTTGAATGATATCCACTTTGACGATGCCGCTTTCTGTTATAGAGAATATCATGGAGATAGCTACTATTTTAATTAATTTAGAGTCCACACTTCACTTTTATTCATTTCTCCTTTGTTGTTATGCATTATACGTTTGCAATGACTTCTGTGGCGTTACATGGGTGTGAGGTACTCCATTATCTGCTTAATGCTTGGAGTAATTGCTCTGGCGTTGGTTGATTAGTAATTGGAGAGGACAGAAATTGTGCTTTGTAATCAACCTAACATCACCTCTTATTATCGACCCTAGAAAATGTATAATCTCAACAAAATATATATGTTGGCAAATTCCCTTTCATGCGGTGTTTGTATCGTCACTACCGCACTTCTTCTGGTTTCCAAGTTCCATGTATGTTTGGGCTCTCCTACTGCTAATCTTCTGTTTGCATCAGTTGGACAAATCTTAAATTTCTGTTGCTGAACAGGCTATAATCCCCCCTATTGCATCTTTATAAAGAGAGCACTTATTCTTGTTTCTCTATGAGAGGGTTATACTGTGGAAACGGAAAACTTCATGAAATTTATGGTCTGTCATACTTAGGAACTTTATTGTCGTTGAAGCAACAAGAACTATCTCATTTTACTTCAAAAATTATATTGTGGCATCTATCAATTTTATTGGCAATTATATGATATTCTTAAGGACCCTTTTCCTGTTTAGGATTCATAGGTCTCTAGTAGGTGTGATATGGACTCTAGTGCGTAATTTTTTATGTAGATCAGCCTCTGCTGAAAAGAATCAGTTATACTATTGGTTCGTTCCTAATTTTGTTGCTTTGCGCTTTTAGAATACTTGAAGCCTTTTTCCTATGTGATCTAACAGATGCTTATTCGAGTAGAGGTGAAAAGGCTCGTGGTTGGTTAGGAACTTAGGATGACTGCCGAAATGATATATTGCTTGTTTGATGTCAAAAGTTTTTACAGTGTTACATTGATGTTGCAGGAGTGACAAGTGCCACAGGACAGTCCTATGCTGACACTGATTGTGTTCAATCAATGTCTGCCAACAATTTTGCGCCCCCTGCGATGCTTCAGTTTGCAAAGACGAGGAAGTTATCGATTGAGCGATCTGAGCCGAGAAAGTATTTATTTCTTCCCCAATTTTCCTCCTAGTTTGCCCTCATTTGTACTAAATTAGGAATTAGTCCACTTTTAGTCCCCTAACTTGTGTTGTTTGTGCAATTTGGCCCGCTTCTTTTTTGTGCAATCGAGTCTTTCTTTTTTTTACCAAATGGTGGAATCAGGTCGTTTTGTCATTGGCCACCATTAGGGGCATCCCACTGATTTCATAATTAGAAATACGGAAAAAATAGAAGTGACAATTGGAAAGATCCAAAGAAACTTAATTTTCATTAGCAGGGGAAGTAAAATGAAAAAATAAATCTAAAGAGGGGGGGGGGGGGGGGGGGGGGGGGTTGGCGAGTCGGTCGCTTTACAAGTTGGGTGAGGAATATATTGTTATTGCTGTCCTGTCAGAGATTTCTTGAGGGACTGCAGAAGAGGCAGGCGGAGAAATGAAAAGTCATTGATTAGGTTGTTGAGTTGAACGGGGTGGTTACTCTGAAGTGCAGTAGAAAGGCAAGGGGCTCTATTGCTTGGGCATCTTGAGTGGACGAGTATTGGCCTTCAATTGGTTCCTTCATTTCTACAGGTTAATGAAATGTTGAGGGTTGGGTGAGTTGTTTAAAGATTGTGTGCTGTTAATGCTTGAACCTTTAAAGTAGTGAGATGCTGGGCGTGTTGAGGGTTGAGTGAGTTGTTTAATGGTTGTGTGCTGTTAATGCTTGAAAATTGAAAGTAGTGAGAGGCTGCATGACGGGGAGGGCTCTCTCTCGATTTTCTTTTACCCTTGCTTTCTGAATTATATTCATTTCCTTTTATTTAAATGAGTTTTATAAATTTTTATTAAGTGCCACATTAGCACGCCATGTCAGATTATTAGCGGTCAATGATGAGAGAACTCGACTCCACAAATTTCACAAAGTAGGATTTGATTATGCTGAATAATAAAAAAAAGACCAAATTACACGTGCTGCACTTATTAGCTGACTGAAGTGGAATTGTCCTAATGAACTTTTTTCTCCTCTTCCGGTGCTTGTCACTTTTACTGAGTAAAAGTGGAATTCTCTGTACCAAATTACACATAATGCCGCTGTTGTTTAGGAACAGAGAGAGATAGTTGACCTTTAAAAGCTGAGGAGTCTGAATTTACTTCTCTTCTTGTTACTTTAAATCTGAATTTGTTATCCACTTGATACACTATTGATGGAGCTCACTAGTTTCGTTAATGAATGGTCTATTTGTATCTTTTATCTCAAAGACGCTTGTTATTTGCTAGATAAAGTGTTAATAGGATGTGATCTCAGTTAGAGTTTGGATTATACTTACATCAGAAGGTTGAAATACATACTTTTTGCATCAGGAATGTTCTGAATGATAGTACATATGTTGATTGTTAATTGAGTTCTATTTTAAAAGTGGAATTCCCTTTGCAGCCGTCTCCTCTTGCAAAAGCGGCAGTTCTTTCATTCACATCGAGCTCAGGTGGTCCAAAGACATGAATTTTTTTACTTCTGTTTCTTGTGGATAGTTTACATTTGGATTCTTTATAACCCCTGTTTTTTGGTTCTTGAAGCCTATGGAAGTTGAACAAGTGATGTCTGATCGAGATAGTGAGGATGAAGTCGATGATGATGTGGCTGACTTTGAAGATCGAAGGGTATGTGGTCATTGCATAATCCATATATTTGTGTGGCATTATTGGCCTGATCAATTTTCCGTACAGGGATTTCTAGTTGGACCTCTCGAAGTAGATCCTGAAGCTTTTGGGATGACCTTTGGTTTAAGGAACTAAAATCATAGTTCATGTCCTGGAAATATTATGTTGTCAAGCTGCTTCAGAGTTAAATATATATAAAAGCAATGAAGGTGACCTGCTTCAGTGTTTAAATTCTGACTTATATGTGTACTGACAGAACAATTAAGTATTCAACCACGCCGTCATCTAACGGTTTAAGATTTTAGAACAGTTGGCAGTGGTTCCACCAAAATCTAATATGGTATCAGAGTAGAAACTAGAAAGTCCTAAGTTCAAACCTTGCCTCTGTAATAAAATATTTTCACGCTTAGTACTAGGCAAAAAGATCAGACTAAGCGCGAGGGTTGGTGTTAAAGTAATTAAATTTTAGATCATGTTTTCATCTAATAGCTTAAACTTTTTGAACAGTTGACAATGGTGCCACCAAAATCTCACATGTATCACAGCTCCCCGCTGGGGGCTGCATGAAATGGGCCAAACAATGTGTCTAGTGGTTATAGCCCAGTATAGCATTGTCCTTGTTCCTTGTTATTTCTTCTGAAGTTGAGCCTTTGATTTTGGGATCTGCATAAAATTCTGGCATGTTATTTATTGTGGGATTTTCTTTTTTTCGCATGATTTCAGGCTTTACTGGACTCTAGAGCATTTTGTAGTTGACACTGCTATGTCTATGCAGATGCTTGATGATTTTGTGGACGTGTCCAAAGATGAAAAGCAAATGATGCATCTATGGAATTCATTCGTGAGGAAGCAAAGGTTATTCTCCTATTCTGAGTTTAATATCTTTTGTTGTTTCTGGTCATTTTCCTCATTCCCATCTTTATCTCCTGCTCAAAGCAGCACCCAATTGCTCAACCTTTTAGATGATGATAAATATTTTAGGGAGAATGACGCAAACAGTTCTTGAACTTTGACCCAATGTGCAATGTATTTCTTGAACTTTTAATTTGACCAATATGGTCCCTGAACTTTTAATTTAACCAATATGGTCTATGAAACCCAACGTGCGATGTGGTACTTTGACCAATATGGTCCTTGAACTATTGGTCAAATTAAAAGTTCAGGGATTATATTGATCAAATTAAAAGTTCAGGGATCATTTTTGTCATTTTGCCTAAATTTAATTATAGAATCTCAATGGCGTGACAGTTTTCTTGATTATTTAAGTCTTCAACTTAATAATTTCCAATCATCTAACTCTTAGAAACAACTGC